>JAJHSJ010000177.1:0-39500 GCA_021015155.1 Magnolia officinalis
TAGGAATACCTGGATCTTATCCTTTTGCAGTAGCCCGGAAGAACCGATCGGAGTAGAGATTCAATAATGATAGTTCAATGTCCAATACTCAATTTATCGAGGTTCTAAGTTCTAATTGATTTAAATGAAATCACAAAGGGCTAGCTCTATTTGATTTTAATTCCAAGAAGAAGGAATACACGATTCCCCTTTTCAAATACGATTGAAATTTAGAATAAAATTAAATGCAAAAAGCTAACAAAAGGAATTAGAATGAAGCGCAAATTAGCTTAAAAATAAACACGACTTATCTCAGAGTGGAGCCTAGAATATACTTGCTTTGATAGATTTTTCGACTATTAAACTCTAAAATTCGTGTGCTATTTATAGCTACAGAAATTCGTCTTCGACTGGTCTAGGAGTTCCCACGACTGGTCTTAGGAGAAACAGATTTTTGAATTTCTGCGCGCAATCAGGAAAAACGATGTTCGACGGTCGTAGGCAGTCCACGACTGGTCGAGGTCGTCCACGACCGGTCGAGACCCCTTCTCGACTGGTCGAGCGACAGTGAATTTAGTCGCTGGAGTTTGAATCGAGGCTCCACGACTGGTCGAGGTTCGAGTCGAGGACATCCCACGACCGGTCGAGCAGACTCCAAGACTGGTCGTGAGCGAACCAGAAAAATCTGATAAAATTGAATAAGTCCAAGACTGGCCTAGGAAATTCTTAGACAGGTCGAACCAGTGCTAGGACTGGTCGAACCAGAACCAGGACTAGTCTAAGAGCAGATCAAAAACATGTTTAAACACAGTTGTATAATGTATCCAAAATGACCTACCCTAAGGTCAATGACTATGGTCTATCAAACCTGATTAATGAAGTATGGACATTGAAACTCTACTTCATTCAACGAATGATAAATCTTTTAGTACTTGAAGCCTGAAGTACGAGTCGTCCAAAGACTTGACACCAACATTTATCTTGAGTTTGCTTTTGAGCTTCACACCTTCAAACACTGCTTGTATCTTGAACTTGAATAACCTTTGCTTGAATCAAGAATACTGTGTCTTCTTTATATCTTCGAAATGTACCTTGAAGCCGCTTGAAGAGTCCATAAGTTGATATGGTGTCTTAAACATAGAACACACCCAAGACAAGGTTTTGACACACAAAATTTGACAACCAAAGTGGTATCATATAATAGCACTAATAATATCGGTCTCTGGCATTCTCTAATGTAACCGGTAGTCTAGTCTTAATTTAGGAGTAGTGGAAATCCATAGGTGTAGTCCAAAGTCTATGCTCATACGTTAGATGATTTCACATCATTTCTAATATAGGGAGGGTTTTATCACTTAAGGTCAAAGTTGTTTAATTGGAACTAAGTTGTCTGTACTTGACGCTCGAGCATTTCACATATGCTCATTCCAACTAAGAGGGTCCTAAGGTTCACATTATAAATTTTGGATTTCTTACACGGTCATGTCTATCGAAATCTAGGAGCACCGCTCTAAGTCCAAAACTCCAAGGGCCTATTTGGGCCAGCGATCTTAAGTTGTACTAAATGGAACTGCATTGCTAATCCTACTTCGGGATTGGGAATGACAGGTTTGGTAGGAGGGTGGGTGGGGATTAAAATTAACGGTATAGGCTTTGAAAAATGAGCCTTGTGTTGGAAAGCATAAGATGTAACATAGCAATACACAAGCCCGAATAAGGCCATGGAAAGTGACGAAAAGTGATGAGAAGAGAGAGATAGGGCTGAAGCTGCTGACTCTTCACGAGTTTGGGTATCAACAGGGTTTGTAGAGGCCCCACTGACAGGGAATAAAGAAGGAAAATGATAAGATGGAGTGGGGTAGGGGGTGTGCACGAATTTGGGACGAAATGGAAGGTGTAAGGGCTGAAATGAAATGAGAGAGAATCAAATGGGTAGGGGGGTGTGGACTGCTGTGCACGAAGGAAAGGGATGGGTGGTGGTCGAAAATGGGAGATTGAGCGTTTAGAAGGGAGTTTTGAGAGAGGGGACAGCAAGTTGAAGGAGAAAAGGGAGCTTGAAGGGGTGGTTTGTGAAGGAAGAAGTACTCGATTGGAGTGGTGAAAATGGACGGGAGGCATATCAGGGGGTTATTAGACCCCCCAACGCGATCGGCCTGAGCCCGCGGGCCCGGCCCAGCCCAGAAACTGGCGAGGCCTCGCCGACCGGGCGAGGGCCTCGCCGACAAAATTCCCTAAATTCATAGGGGGGCCCCATGGGCGAGACCCCCAGGTCCCTAGGCTCCAAAAAACCCTGGGTCCCACCCTGGATCCCTCTAGAAGTGCTCCGTTTGGCCCCCCGACTCCATTTCGCTCAATTTCGGGTAGTTTCAGGACAATCGGACGTATCTTGCAATCGGGAATGAGTTATCTAACGTAAAATATATGAATTTGGGGTAGAACGAGCTAATGAAATAAACCAACCCAGCTTTGCTGGGTTGCACAACCTGGAATTGCGAAAAAACCCTCCGATTGACTGTCGTTTCCCTGTTTCAATTTCGTTTTACTAAAAATAGTAGTTCTAGTTTGATTAGTCTTCATCTGTTGGGCTTTAGGAGTTGCGCCCAACCTGAAAAGAGCTTGGAATAATTAGGAGAACGGTTTGGTGAAGCCAAATAAGAAACTTACTATTTTTTGGCCGAAAACCTTGCGCAATAGTAGACATCACGACCTTATAGTAAGTCGCGAAATCCAGGAGTTTTAGTTGTAGTTTGTTTCTGATTTCTTTCCCATTACTTGGTATCCCTATTTAAAGGGTTGTGAACTCATTTTTTTCTTTTGTCATTCATTAATCAATTTCAAATTTATTAGAATTTATTTCTACTTTCTTCTTTCTTTTCTCGTAGACTCGAGAAGTCTCTGTGAGGAGTCCAGTGAAGCTCCGGGGATTTGGAGTAGTTATCCTCATCATGTTTATCCCGTATTCTACCGATTTTCAACGGTTGGGATGAGGTGGAATGTGATCTAGACTCTTTAATAGACGACCTAGGAATGTTTTAAGGTCGACCCGTGCGACCATGGTTGAATACAGACTCGATTTCGGTGTTCGTTTTCAGTGAACTTCGCCAATTGGCGAAATCGAGATACCTATGACTGTTTCTACGTTCCGTCGCTCCCTCCTAAGTCAGAGTGTGTCAGTGTGCGTCGTGTGACCATAACCTAGGTCCGGTTTAATCCAAATCATGCTCTAATACCAACTGTAACATCCGAAAAATCGAGGGTCGAGTAGTAACTCAACTCTCGAGTTCCAAAACATCACTTATGCAACATGGATAATGATGATTAAATGTTGTCTGCATTAATGTAGTGAACTGAGTGAGATTAAGCCAAAACAACATATCATACTCCAGAGACAAGTGAATTAGCAAGCGGAAGACTGTGATAGATATATAAAATATATAAAAACTATGGTGAGTCTCCAGAGTGTGATAACATTACCAGGTTAATAAATTTCAAGTACATTTTTAAAATATACCAAATGTGTAAGTGTAATGTCTTCTATCCCAAGTACCATAGCCCCATCAATACAATAACAGGTCTTCATAGACCTGTCAGAGAGCTACAAGTAGGAGAACTCCTCCTCCACATCATAGTAGTTCGGCTTTGCTTCATAAGCATCGTCATCACCTGAAACTCAATAAATCTGGTTGGTGTGTACAACACCGTCCCGTAACATGGGAGTGAGTGATCAACTCAGTGGAACAATAAAAGCATAGGTTAACATATTATCAACTCAGTCAAGCAGTAATGATAAAGCAGTACAATCAAACACTCTTAACTACTCTTATTAATGCAAGTATGAATGCAGTCATGATGTATGCCCTTGGCAAACCACCCTCAGGCGACACCATCTTACGTTCGCGGCATGCTTTCATCCCTCGGTGCTCAACATCTACCAAGCACATGCAATGCATGATGAGCATGATTACCGATTGTTATTAGTCCATTTCAAACAGCAGGATTGGGAAACTAAGGTACCTCCCTTGTATCATTCCCAAACATGATCCATTCTAGGGTCGTCAATCCTAGATAATCTCATACGATAGTATATTTCTAGGTCGCTGTAAAGGCTGTCAGGGCTGTTACGCACAAAGGTTACATCACTCCCCCATCACCTTTTAACGATTCATCACTATACAGATACAGGCATAGTTCATACTCTATATACTGCGGCAACACTCGTCGCCTCACCGTAAATTTAGAGTATGCTCGAGGTCACTACAAAGGGCTGTCAGGGCTGTTACGCACATAAGTTACACCACTCCCCCATCACCTTATCAATGTAGGCCGACAGCACGAATATAGTGTCCCATACCACCATATTCAGCTAACGAGTCTGGTTGCTCACTGGTCACTACCGGGAGGCACGTGGCTCCAGCGTAGGCCGACAGCTCGACCACGGTGTCCCATACCACCATGCCCGGCTCATGAGTCTTAGCGGATCGAGGTACCATGGTTAAAAGGGATTTCACTGGTAAGTTTGGTACCCTAGGTTCAAGCAATAGCGTCCAAACATGGTGAACATACATTAGACAGATCGGGTTACTTGACGAGCTCGGCTAGCTCGAGCGCACAACAAGTTGAACGACATGAAGTGCATAAGCACTTCGTGTGGCCAACCACTATCGCCAACCGAAGTACGACTTGGTTCGTCGTACACATCTCACGTGGCAAATGAATCACAGCCACGAATTCAATTCTGGTACCGATTGTCTGAATTATAATTATAGCCCCAAACACAATCAATTGCAGATAGATAAAGCAGTAATGGATCAAGATTCAAATCATACAATCAAAGTCTGGTATTATCCGTTTAGGGCTGTTGCATGCACTCGTTGCTCCACTCCCCCATCACCCATGACGGATCATACAATGTAAACATGAATTTAAACATATGCATTACATAGATAAAATCATACAATCAATTGAGCATGTTATGAAGTACAACATAAGCATGAGTTTGTACTTATTCAATTCCTAATCACACAGATATCTAAAGAAATCATACACATAGTTAAAGAAGTTGAGAATATATCTCAACACCCTTAAACATTACAATTTACTAACTACTACTCATTCAGACATTCAACAAACACTTTAAAATACATACATCAACATACATGACATATGTTGATCACCTAGGCATTAGGCCAAATCCTTTCACTAGGGAGTTGGCCCAATCATAACACGCGTACACCCACGACGGATAGTCATGGAAAGTAGGAATCCAAGTTCCATATTCATTTGAACATTTTCACAAACACTTGGGCTACACATTTCAACATATATAGCGTATAGTGGCTGTGGCATGATTCAAGGCAAATCCTTTCGTCAGAGGGGTATCACCAATACAACAATCATATATCCATGACAATTAGTAATGGCGAGCACGAATGAGAATTCTATACTCATTCAACCATTTTCACAAACACTTAGAATACACTATTTCAACATACATAGTGTATATTAACAAAACAAGTATTAGGGCGAGCCCTTTCGCCAAACAAGTATTTTATCCATATATAATATATTCATACAACAAATAATCATGGGAAACACATTTCCAAAATTTATACGTATACGGTACTTTCTACAAATGCCTAGAGTATGTAAAATTTCATATTTTTCATCTTTAATCGAAAAGGAAAACGGACAGCACTTTGTACAAGTACAATTGCATGCAGATCATGAATCTATCATTATCTGACATTGAAAGCGTTGAAAACCATAACCTATACACCTAAAGTCCGCAACTTTAGTCGTAGAATCATAACGAAGTCGATAGGTTTGTTAAGCTTTCATCTACGGCAGTTTGGTAACCTATAGAACGAAATAGGTTAGCTATTTCATAACTTACAACTATCAAAACCCCAAAACAGATTAGGGTTAGGGTTTCTTACCTAGAAACGAAGTCGGAATCGCCGGGTAAGTGATGAGAATGGTGCGGTGCAGCTTGTGTAGGGGCAGGGAATAGCAGTTGAGAGATTCTCCCACTTCTCTCACTCTTTCTCTCTCTTTTCTCTCTTCTCTCTCTAGGGTTTCTGTCAAATTCGTATGGCTGTGAGAGAGAGGTTTCTAAGGTCCTTATATAGCCTAAAAACTCACCAAATTAGACTTCTGGACAAGGTTTACTTAAGTTATAACCAAAGCAGACCTTTTCCAACTCAACGGAGGACTTCTGGCAGGCCTCCTTGAGTCAAAGGTCGGACTTAAGCTCACAGACTATGGATATAGGTTCCATTAAGTTTTCGTTTCAGTGAGATTCGCATATCACGCGTGGCAGACCAGTTTCAGTTCAACGGTTAGTGGATCTCGATCGAAGTTTCCGAGTACATGGATATGTTTATGAAATTTTTCCTGACCCGAGGGTGTATTTGGGTCAGATTCTGATGGTCTGGTTGCCTAATACTGATCCGCAAGTGAGAGGTGCCAGATTACTATTTGAGATATTTATTTTTAAAGAAAATCAAGTGTTTTCACACTCCTCGCTCTGACCTCAAGCGAATTACACTGGGACACTATCTGGATTTGATTTCTGAGACGGTTGTCAAGCCCCGCAAAGTGGTCCTAATTCCTTAACTTCGTGTTCATCGGACTTCCGACGTGCGGTCCAGATCTGATACGGAGTTTCGTGATGCTCCCGAGAGCAGACGGGTAATGAGATTGATCCTAGATTTTAAGGTACCCTAGCGTCAATGATTCTACAAGTTTTGGGTCTTGCAGATCGTATTTAAAGTGATTGGTACTAATTTTACAGGTACTCTAGTTTCACACTGGCTAATCCTCGCCTAATTTCTAAAGGATTTAGTCCTGAGTAATTTCTATCTGAGGTGGTACCTGGGCCTTTGTAGTTTGTATATAAAGTGATCCAAGTTATACTACTTAGCTAGTTTAAGATAGTGTCTAGGGTGAAAGTACTTTTAAAAATTTAAAGAACAAGGTGATGAAGGGTGGGATTTGTGAAGGAAATGGGTTCAAAAGCGATTTTGGACTTTGAGATTGAGTTCTGACTGGTTAATAAGGTGTTAGGATTGACCTATTGCCTAAGGACGTCTAATCCCAGGTTGGCAAAAATCTGGGATGTTACAAGTGTGATGATGAGCACGATTACCGAGTAATTATTAGTCCATTTCAAACAACAGGATTGGGAAACTAAGGTACCTCCCTTGTATCATTCCCAAACATGATCCATTCTAGGGTTGTCAATCCTAGATAATTTCATACGATAATATATTTCTAGGTCGCTGCAAAGGCTACCAGGGCTGTTACACACAAAGGTTACACCACTCCCCCATCCCCTTTTTAACGGTTCATCACTATGCAGATACAGGCCTAGTTCATACTCTATATACTGCGGTAACACTCGTCGCCTCACCGCAAATTCAGAGTATGCTCGAGGTCACTACAAAGGGCTGTCAGGGTTGTTACGCACATAGGTTACACCGCTCCCCCATCACCTTATCAATGTAGGCCGACATCACGAATATAGTGTCTCATACCACCATAATCGGCTCACGAGTTTGGTTGCTCACTGGTCACTACGGGGAGGCACGTATCCCTAGCGTAGGCCGACAGCTCGACCACGGTGTCCCATACCACCATGCCTGGCTCATGAGTCTTAACGGATCGAGGTACCATGGTTAACAGAATTTCACTAGTAAGTTTGGTACCCTAGGTTCAAGTAGTAGCGACCAAACATGGTGAACATACATTAGACATATTGGGTTACTTGACGAGCCTGACTAGCTCGAGCGCACAATCAACTGAACGACATGAAGTGCATAAGCACTTCGCGTGCCTAACCACTGCCGCCAGCTGAAGTACGACTTGGGTTCGTCAAACACATCCTACGTGGCGAAATGAATCTCAACCACGAACTCAAGTCTGGTACCGATTGTTTGGGCTATAAACATAGTCTCAAACTCAATCCTTATTCATAGCATGTAAAGTAAAACATAATAAACAAAGTAATTCAAGCAAGTTAACGAGTATGTCATAAAGCATGATATAGAGCATGTTATAAAGCATGTTATAAAGCATGTTATAAAGCACTATATAAACAGGAATACTAACACATGTATTTCATAAGTAAGTGGTTAAAGTAAACAACCACATAGAGGAAATCATACATGTCTCTAAGGTAGTTGAGAATCCCATCTCAACACCTACCTAAGGCACCTTCATCCAAACACTTACTCTCACAAGCATTTTCACAAACACTTAGAATACACTATTTCAACATACATAGTGTATGTTAGTAAAACATGTATTAGAGAGAGTCTTTTCGCCAAGCAAGTATTTTACGCATATATAACATATTCATATGGCAAATAATCATGGCAAACACAGTTCCAAAATATATACGTATACGGTACTTTCTACAATACACTATTTCTGCATACATAGTGCATATTAGCAAAACATGTATTTGGGCGAATCCTTTCGCCAAATAAGTATTTTATCCATATATTATATATTCATATAACAAATAATCATGACAAACACATTTCCAAAATTTATACGTATACGGTATTTTCTACGAATACCTAAAATATGTAAAATTCCGTATTCTACATCTTTAATCAAAATGGAAAATAAACAGCACTTTGTATATGTGCAATTGCATGCAGATCATGAATGTATCATTATCTTACATTGAAAGCGTTGAAACCCATAACCTATACACCTAAAGTCCGCATCGTTTATCGTCGAGTCGTAACGAATCCAATAGGTTTGTTAAGCTTTCGTATACGGCAGTTTGGTAACCTATATAACGAAATATGTTAGCTATTTCATAACCTACAACTATCAAAACTCCAAAACAGGTTAGGGTTAGGGTTTCTTACCTAGAAATGACGCCGGAATCGCCGGAAAAGCGATGAGAATGGGGTGGTGCAGCTTGTGTAGTGGCAGGGAATAGCAGTTGGGAGATTCTCCGACTTCTCTCACTCTTTCTCTCTCTTTTCCTAGGGCTTTTCTTCAAATTCGTATGGCTGCAATGAGAGAGGGTTTAAGGTCCTTATATAGCCCAAAAACTCACCGAAATAGACTCCAGGTCAAAGTATACTTAGGTTATAACCAAAGCGGACCTATTCCAGCTCAACGGAGGACTTCTAGCAGGCCTCCTTGAGCCAAAGGTCAGACTTAAGCTCACTAACACTGGATCTATGTTTAGTTAAGTTTTCGTTTCAGTCGGGATTTCAGATCGCAAATGGCGGACCAGTATCAGGTCAACGGTCAGCGGATCTTGATCGGAGATTCCGAGTACATGGATATGTGTATGAAATTTCTCCTGATTTGAGGGTGTAATTTGGTCTAATTCTGATGGTCTGGTTGCTTAAAACTGATCCGCAAGCGAGAGGTGCCAGATTACTATTTGAGATATTTATTTGTAAAGAAAATCAAGTGTTTTCACACTCCTCGCTACGGACTCAAGCGAATTACACTGGAAAACTATCTGGATTTGATTTTCGAGATGGTTGTCAAGCCCAGCAAGGCGGTCCTTAGCTTCGTGTTAATCGGACAGTGCAGATCTGATACGGAGTTTCGAAATGCTCCCGAGAGCAGCCGGGTAATGGGATTGATTTTAGATTTTAGGGTAACCTAGCGTCAATGATTCTACAAGTTTTGGGTCTTGGCAGATCGTATTTAAAGTGATTGGTACTAATTTCACAGGTACTCTAATTTAACACTGGCTAATTCTCGCCTAATTTCTAAAGGATTTAGTCCCGAGTAATTTCTGTCTGAGGTGATACCTAGGCCTTTATAGTTTGTATATAAAGTGATCCAAGTTATACTACTTAGCTAGTTTAAGATAGCGTCTAGGGTGAAAGTACTTAGAAAAACTGAAAGAACAAGGTGGTGAAAGGTGAGATTTGTGAAGGAAATGGGTTCAAAAGCAGTTTTAGTCTTTGGGATTGAGTTCTGACAAGTTAATAAGGTGTTAGGAGCGACCCATTGCCTAAGGACGTCTAATCCTAGGTTGGCAAAAATCCGGGATGTTACACTTAAATTACCTTCACTCCTATTCGTAAAGCAAAATATCTTACACTTTTATTGTCGGTACGTGACATTTTATCAATTTCGTTTACAACGGTGATACAGAATCTACATTTAGTATGGAAAGTAATGTCGTGAGCAAGTATTGAAGCTCTATTGCATAAAAAATAAAATAAATTGGAGTGTTCGTTTATACACAAGATTGGTTGCGGCCATGTTTGAGTGGTATAACTTTTGATGCTGAGAATGAATAAGACTATGAGATCAAGAGTCTAGGCAAGAATACACCTTCATTTATTTGAAGGAGATTAATTATTCATATTTTGTTGTTATGGATAGTATTGAATGAATTATACTATTAAATTATTGGTTTAACATTTGTTATATTTTGCTAAACATATATTTTTAAAATATTAATGGTGTTGAATGGATTACACTTTTGCATATATTGTTCTTCAAAATTATATATATAATTTATATCTTATTTTAAAGCTTTTTAGCTATTATTAAATATAACTTGACTCAACTCGCCTGGCTTTAATCAGCTTGCTTGCCTCGATGCAACACCGTTGGACTGAGGCGAGCTAGCATGTTGAGCTCAAAGGTTGAATTGAGTTGAGATTGAGCTACGGTTAGAGTGACTCCGATCGATTTCCAACTCTAGATTCAAGGCTCAAAAGTAACACAATCCAACCATCTTTACTATACAATCATTGAGGTTCCTAAGACCGTCCATGGCGTGAACCATGAGTTGGGCAGTTTGGATTGACATATGTTTATGCCACATCTACTCCAAATGATCGTAACCACGGTTTAGGAAAGTTGGAAAAGGGCATAGAAGTTGGAAGCGGCTCGCGTACTGAGTAAACTCCATAAGACTGATTTACGTCTTATCCATATTATCCACTCATTTCTTCACATCATTGCAAGGCATGAGCCCAAAATCAAAGCATAGCTAAAGACCAAGTGCACCATATAACATAAATAGTGGGAATTGAAAATCTACCATTGAAAACTTCTTGAGGCCATAGAAGTTTTGGATCAAGTTGATATTTGTGTTTTCCTTCCATTTATGATTAAGTTGGATATATGACAATTAATAGACATTAATAGACATCACCGACGGCTTTGAAAAGGTTTCAACGATTGAGCTTTGGATATGCTTCAATTTTAGATTCATGAATTAAAATGAGCTTAAAAAAAATGGAAGGACAATGGTGGCCCCATATAATTTACTTAATACGCAATCCGCGGCCATTGTTGTCCAGCCATGCTATAGAATCGTAATTTTATAGTGCGATTTGGCACGTGCGCCAGCACGCTTGCGTGCACGGAGATGTGTGGTTGAGCCAGTTCATACTACAGATGCAACGACAAACCAACTCCAGGAATGTTAGGTGAATGAAACGTAAGCAGAATAATTGTTGATTCTTCTAAGTATTGTCCCCTCTCCCGACCGAAAGGACTACAACGACGTGAACAGCTATCTGGACCGTCCAAGTCGTTTATTCTATAATAGATGGAGATTAAGCAGAAAATCACATCGATTAAACCAATCCTAATTATCCAATTAATGCATATCATATTGATGATTAAAATTTATGTATGTCTAAATTACCAAATTCGGTGGAGAAATAAAACTATCAAGATCACCTGATCAGTCTGATTTCCAGGCTTTGGCCCATCCACAGCATATTCTCCCAATATGGACAGCCTGGATAGTGATACATGTATGCAAATGGTGGTGAACTATCACCTTGGTCTTTCGCCATCTTAACCCTTATCTATAGACATGGTGGTACAGAAACAGAGAGGTTATCTACCTCTATTTATAGCGCTGGACACGGCACCCATGTCAGTTTGGTATTATTTAATAGGTAGAAGTGACGCTTCAACAATAAAGGTCGTGTGGGTGCACGGCAATCACACTGTAGTCTTTCAGGGATCACTGACCCGATTGTGTGAGGACCGGTTGGTTTGGTGTAAATGCTGGTAAATCAATGGTAAATTTATATTAATTACTTGCGCCCACTGCTTTGAAAGAGTCCGAATTGCACTGATAACTGGGCAAAAACTCAACCTTCTTTCCAAGCCAAAACTCTCTTGTCCCCACCATGATAATGCATGGATTATATCATGTCATCTATTTATGTTTTTAGATTATTTTAGGATATGACCCTAAAACTGAAGTAGATAAGAGCTCAAGTGAGTCAACCCCAAAAAAAATGGTGTAATCGATGGTGGGCATCATTATTCCTAACTATTTATGGTGTGGCCTACTTGAGTTTTAGATTTAATCCATTCTTTCTATATGCCCTAAAATGATCCGGCAAAAAAAAAAAATGAATGGACGGGTTTATAACCAATATATCATGGTGGGACCCACAGAGTTTTGCTATGTACATATATGCACTGCAAGAAGAGAAGTCCTACTGGCACTACATTTTCAAGTAAATAATGATTACTTATGGACATATAATTTCATGTCATTTACAGTAAAAGCTTCATTTTCCCTTTGAATTTGGAGGGTTTACTATTTTATTTTGAACCATTCATTTCATATATATCCACTATTTAAAATGGCTAGCCACTGTTTGATCGGTGTGATCTTATGGAGTGATATAATCAATCCACTATGTGACCCACAATATAAGAATGACATGGATGGCTATACCTCAGCACCACGGATAACAATATAAGAATGACATGGATGGCTATACCTCAGCACCACGGATAAGAGGATAGAATCACCACCACAACGGAGATGAACTATCATTTATTCCTCAACCATTTCCGACACCTTTCCAGGTGAGGAGTTGTTTTATACTCTGGCTGTGGTATGATGGTTAATAAATACATGCTTTAGAAATAATAAGGTATAATAAATGATAGTGTAGATGTGTGACGCACGTTATAAGTAAAGCGGGACCTCACATAATTCCCATGAGGTTGTCCAGATTCGTTGAGATTTGTTACGTACCTGCGATAAAATCATAGAATGTTATTCATTTTGGAGGCAGGTTCGCTGATGAGGTTGCTTGGCCCCGTCATGATGTATATGTTTTATCCATTCCATCCATTCATTTTTTTCAGCTAATTTAAGACTTTTGTTTCAAATCCAACAGTAGGTAGAACTTATTAGATACCATTGACTCTGGTATCTAATAAGTTTTTCTACCCACCCTCTTTTTTTTCTTTCTTTTTTTTTTTAAAATTATTTATTTATTTATGGATTTTGTATCTTTTCCCTATTATCGTCCCACTACTCAAATTTGTTTTTTTTTTTTTTTTTCATTGCATGATTCCAATTGATTATATCCAATTGCAGTAATCCAAATATGGTGTATAAATAGAACTTCTTTTGATTATTCTGATGCAATGGCTGGTACCAAATAGCATGGAGTTTTTATTGATTGGGTCAAAACAAGAGGTAATCTATGTAGTGATTAGGAGAGTTACAAAGCAAAGTCTTAAAATATATATTTTAATCAATTAGTTTCAAGGATCCATTCATTTTTACTACTGTCATTCATATTTGTTTCAGATCTTTCAAAAATCTTAATGATGTATAACTATTGGAGATACATAATCGAATTACCTTCTTTTTTCAAAAAACTTCTTTTGGAGGGGAAGGGAAATAACAACCCCCATCCCAAAACTTAGTTAGATCTAACTATCAAGTAGAACAACCACAAGGAAAAAAATTAGTAATTGAATGTTCACCATTAAAAAAAAATTTTGAACTTACTGTAATATTTATTTGACATCCAACCTATTGATTAAGTCATATAGACTTATGAATGATGGAGATTTTCTCCTCATGGCTCGACCGGTCGAGTGCCTCGCATGACCAGTCGAGGGTGATGCTTGACCAGTCAAGTGGCGCTCGAATCAAAGTCTAGCGACCAATTTTGTTTATTATTCTGCGTTGCTCCAGTCGAGGAGTCTGCTCAATCAGTCGAGGATCCGCTCGACTGGTCAAGGACTCTGCTCGACAAGTCGAGGTTACGCAGATTCATGTCCGGATTTTGTGTGGACTGCATAAATTTGAGGCGATTTTCACAGAGGTGTGGAAAGGAGTTTCCTAAACTATAAATATAGGTTCTTATGACTGTTCTAGGTAATGCAAGAAAGTTTCCTAAAGCTTTGTAAGAGTGTGCTAAAGGGTTTAGTGCTATCAAAGGTGTGTGTGTGTGTGTGTGTGTGTGTGAGAGAGAGAGAGAGAGAGAGAGAGAGAGAGAGAGAGAGAGAACAGAGAGAGGAAGCTTGTGGAAGGGAGGTTCTTCTCGTAGAGGTGATCTACTTGCACTTGACATCTCAGCGCTTTCACATCCTCGTGATCGGTGAGATCTCTCGGTTTTTTCTTTATTCGCTTATTGTTTATCCACTTCTGCGTGAGTGAAGAATGTTTGATCCAAGCGGTGTGTGCTTGTGATCGGTTGTAACGTTCT
Organism: Magnolia officinalis; assembly: GCA_021015155.1. Taxonomy (NCBI): domain Eukaryota; kingdom Viridiplantae; phylum Streptophyta; class Magnoliopsida; order Magnoliales; family Magnoliaceae; genus Magnolia; species Magnolia officinalis. The sequence continues at coordinate 14,466 of JAJHSJ010000177.1, forward strand.
ACTTCATAATGGATTGTTGATCTGGACGAGGTCCCGTGGTTTTTACCTCTTTGAGGGTTTTCCACGTAAAAAACTCCTGTGTGGTGTGGTTTATGCTTTGATTTATTTCATTGCTTTATTATCCCATAATTCTGGTGTTTTTAGGAGGCTAGATCCTAAGGTTTTGTGCAACGGCCCCCAACAAAGTGGTATCAGAGCGTTCAGGTTGGTTGAACGGAGTGGGATCGGTTCTGAATTATGAAAGGTGGCTCATCAAGGATGATCAGTCTCAATGGTTCTAACTGGACCATATGAAAGGCTAAGATGGATGTCTTGCTTTATTGCAAGGACTTGTATTATCCAATTCAAGGAATATCAGCAAAGTCAAAGGATATGTCAGATGATGATTGGAAGAAGTTGGAACGGAAGGCGGTGGGGTTTATTAGACAATGGTTGGACGATTTCATATTCCATCATGTGTATGGAGACCTCAGCCGCTAGTCTATGGCTGAAATTGCAAGGGTTGTATGAGAGGAAGACAGCCGACAATAAGATTTTTCTGATAAGACGGCTTGTGAATTTCAAGTTCAAATATGGTGATTTGTGGCTGAACACATGAATGAAGTCAGCAATATTGAACCAGCTCTCCACTATGAAGATGGTCCTGAACGATGAATTACAGGCTTTACTATTGCTTAGCTCATTGCCTGATAGTTGTGAGACATTGGTATTGTCTCTAAGTAACTCCACGCCAGACGGAAAGGTGTCCATGGAATAGGTAACCAGTTGTCTCTTCAATGAAGAGACAAGGAGGAAGTCTCAGGGGTCTGTTGCGCAACACGTCAACAACGCAGTGAGTTGAGATCCAATCTCAAGCCTTACCCACAAACGATAAACGAGAAGAAATATAAACTAGAAACAAATCAAAACAATCTAAACAAACCACAAGACAAGATATACGTGGAAAAACTCCAACAAGGGTAAAAAAACCACGGATGCAATCTTCCACTATGAAGAAAAACAGAGATTACAAAGCGATATACTAACCTCTCCCTTTGAAATACAGATAAAACCCTTTGCCCACACCTTAGAATTTTTTCCTAATACTTTCCAATACCCTAGAAAAGCCCTAGGGACACGTATATATAGTTAGGCAACTTCTCTTTCGCACCCTTGCGAAAGGCGACACAGAAATCCGCAGTCCGCATCATATTTTGAAACAAGTCTGCGTAACCTCGACCGATCGAGCAGACTGCACGACCGGTCGAAAGGACCCCTCGACCGGTCGAGAATGATCCACGATTTGTCGAGTATCTCGGAACCCAAAAACATATGCTCGCTGGACTTTGAGTCGAGCCAGTCCACGACTGGTCACGACCGGTCGAGTGGACTCCTCGACAGGTCGAGCAGGGGCCACGACTGGTCGTGCGCGGCCCCAGATGTGGCTCCACTTCTCAACAATCTCCCACTTGGAGACACATTACTATAAACCTTTGTCTTCTTCATCCGGAGTGCACCACCTCCCCGTCTTCAAGCCTGAAGACCAATCAAAGCTGAATAGAGCTTCAGCTTCTCCCGTGTGACCGCCTTGGTCAGCATATCCATAGGATTCTCACTTGTATGAATCTTCTTCAGATCAATCGATCCATCTTCCAGTAACGAACTTATGAAGTGATATTTGATAGAAATATGCTTGGTCCTTTAATGAAAGGTTGAATTCTTAGTTAAGTGTATTGCACTCTGACTGTCACTGTACAGCTTGTAATCTGCTTTCTTCTTATCCAACTCCTCCATAAAACTTGCATCCACACCATCTCCTTGCACGCTTCTGTAGCCGCAACATATTTTTCTTCCGTCGTACTGATAGATACTATCTTATGTAACTGAGAGACCCAACTGACTACAGCACTACCCAGAGTAAAGACATAGCCTGTAGTGCTTCTTATGCTGTCGATATCTCCTGCCAAATCTGAATCCACGTAGCCTTGTAGCTTGATTTCCAATCCACCATAGCACAACCCTACATCCTTGGTACTTACCAAGTATCTAAGGATCCACTTCACAACTTCCCAATGTTCCTTCCCGGGGTTGTTCATGAACCTGCTAACAACTCTCACTACTTGAGAAATGTCTAGCCTCGTGCTCACCATAGCATACATGAGACTCTCAATAGCTGACACGTATAGGACTTTAGCCATGTAGTCTCGTTCCTCCTGCGTCTTTGCACCTTGCTCCTTAGATAGCTTGAAGTGATTAGCTAATGGAGTGTTAACCGGCTTAGCACCTCCAATATTGAATTGATCAAGTACCTTGGCTATGTACTCTGCCTGTGACAAAACCAGTTTCTTGTTTTCCCTGTCATGCTTTATCCTCATACTTAGGATTTGTTTTGCAGCTCTCAAATCCTTCATGGAAAATTCTCTAGACAGTAGTCTTTTGAGATCTGAGATGTCCTTCATGCTTGAACCGGCCACAAGCATATCATCAACATACAAAAGAAGGATGATGTATGACGTATCAAACTTCTTCAAATAGTAACAGTGGTAAGCATGACATCTCCCGTAACCGTTCCCCGACATGAAACTGTCGAACTTCTTGTACCACTAACTCGGGGCCTGCTTCAAGCCATATGGACTCTTCTTCAGTTTGCACACCTTGTTCTCCTTTTCTTGTGTCACGTATCCTGTCGGCTGATGTATATATATCTCTTCTTCAAGGTCCCCATGAAGAAAGACTGTCTTAACATCTAGCTGCTCTAGATGTAAGTCCTATGTAGCCATTATACTCAAGATCATGTGAATCGTAGACGTTTTCACCACAGGTGAAAATATTTTAGTAAAATCGATATCTGCCTTTTGTTGAAACCCTTTCACAATCAATCTGGCCTTGTACCATTTCGAACCATCGTGCTCCTCCTTCGGTCTGTAAACCCATTTTTTATAAAGAGTTTTCTTACCCTTGGGTAGAGTGACTAGCTCCCATGTACGATTACACTTAAGAGAGTCCATCTCCTTATCCATGGCCTGCTCCCACTTAACCAGTGTATCTGACTGTAACGCCTCTTCAAAACACTTTGGCTCACCATTATTTGTCAGCAGTAAATAATGTAAGGAGGGTGAGTATTGGACCGTGGGTCTCCTCTCCCGAGTAGACCTCCTCACAACCGGTGTATGCAGCTCTGCCTCATAATGCTCCTGTGCATGATCATCCTGTGGCGCTGTAACACCCATGTCCGGTAACTCTTTCATCTCTACAAATTTTCTCCTTGGCCTTATTTTCTGTCACATTGTCCTTATGCATCACTTTTTCATTGAAGACTATGTCCTTGCTTATGATGATTTTCTTTTTTTCTGCATCCCAAAACCTGTAGCCAAAATCATGTTGCCCGTAGCCTATAAACGTGCACCTCGTGGATTTCGCATCTAGCTTGTTTCTGTGCTCTGCATCAATATGAACATATGAAGTACAACCGAACAGTCTGAGATGTGCAAGGTTCACTTCTTTCCCAGTCCACGCTTCTTTTGGTAGCCCACCATCCAATGGTGCTAAGGGACTTCTATTGATGAGATATGCGGTAGTATTCACAGCATCTACCCAAAATGTCTTGGGCAATCCTTCATGTAACCTCATGCTCTTGGCGCGCTCAAGGATGGTCCTGTTAATGCGCTCAGCCACATCATTCTGCTGTAGTGTCCCTGAAATCATTTTCTGATATTTGATTCCATTTACTGCACTTACAGTACTCTCCCCCATTATCAGATATGAGACATTTTACTGTTTTACCTGTCTCGTTTAAAATAGCGGTGAAGACCGCTTGAGTTGAAGTCAGAATATATCAATATGTCCTAGAGGGGGGTGAATAAGACTTTTTAAAGATTTATGAGTTATTCAAAAATCCTATCACTCCAATCCTATCATGTATGCAATTTTCAGGATTACTCAAATGTAACTCTACTGGCTTCCAATTCTAGTAGAGGATCTAATCACAGAACTATTCAAATGATAAGCATGAGGCAGTTATAGTCTATGATGGATATGACTATGTAGGTGTGTGTGGTGTGATCAGATATTCAGATGAGGAAGTATTAAAGCAAATCACACAATCATAAAAATAACATTCACAAACACAGTCATTTTATAGTGGTTCGACGATAAGTTTACTCCACTCCCGGTTGTCGCACTCAACACTTGAGTGTACCAGATTTCACTAAGGAGGTTTCCTAGGGTTCACCTCTAACCTAAGGTTTTAAATCAGGTTCACCTTCAACCTTTACACAGAGGTTTCTACTCGGTTCACCTCTAACCCTGGAGTTTTACTGGTTTACTCCTAACCAGATGTTTATGCTCTCCATAGAGCAAGTGTCCACACAACGGACCCGGGAGTTTTACTGGTTCACTCCTAACCAGATGTTTAAGCTCTCCACAGAGCAAGGGTCCACACAACGCACCCACCACGTACACTCCCGCCGGAGGCCTCCTACGAGGGCTTCAAAGGGCGAGAACCACTTAAGACCCAATCCTAGAAAGGAATGATCGCAAGTGTCTTCTTGGACTCTAGATACTTACAGATAAGTTGATGAGTCCCGTTAAGCACAACGCCAAAGATCTCCTCCTCCTTGTTGACGAAGAGTCTTCTGCTTCCTTGATCTGCAATACAAAAGATATACCAAGACTAGGCTTAGGGTTGGGTCAAGGTTAAGATGAAATCCTACTCTCTAAAGGTTTTCCTATAAGGAAGGTAGAGTAGTTCCAATCTTATGCATTCAAGGCATCCCAGCTTAATGATTTGTCATTAAGGTAGTAGCTGGAGGATCCTTGAATGCGGAAGTTCATTCCCCAATCCACTCTATTGAATGTCAATGGCGAGAGTGGATTGGAGGATGAACTCCCTTGAGAGAAAGGCTTTGGATGTAAGATGTAAGTTGAAACACACAAAAGCTCTCTCTATTCTCTCTTACAGCAACAAAAGACAAGTCCTCTATATATAGGCAAAAAGCTCCAACGGATATAAAACAATCACATTTATGACAGAGTTCGATATCATCGAGCGTATACTCTCGATAGCATCGATGGTCTGCTTGATGACTCAGACTCGATGTCATACGCTTTTGAAACTTCTCGCCAATTGGTCGATGAATCGAAGTTATTGTCGATGTCATCGAATTTCGAACTCCGATTCCATCGATGACAGGTTTGATCAATCGACACTTAAAAAATGAGAGAGACTTGACTCTGAGATATTTCAGGTTTTCATTAATGATCGGGGGAACCGTCGAGATCATCGGAATTTGAATGTCGATGATATCGAGATCAGAGTCGATACATCGATAAATCCAGCGGATTTGTCTTTAAGCTTGCTGGACGACTTGTGTCCTTGTTCGATGCAATCGACCTGGTGCCGATATCATCGATATTTGAATATCGATTCTATCAAAGGGCCCCCGATCATAGTTTAAAAACAACCTGAAATATCTGCTGTAAGAAATGCGCTCCCACCATCAATATCATCGATAGACCTCCGATCTTATCGATATTTGAATTCAGATAATATCGGATGGTCATCGATATATCGAAGGAATTTGAGATTTTCATTAAAAAACAGGGGTGCCAGAAATCTGTCTGTCGATCTTATCGAGCCACTCCCGATGGACTCGAGATTTGAATGTCGATGATATCGATAGGTGTATCGATACATCGATAATTTGTCCAGATATGATGTGAAGTTGCTTGACATATTTAGTGCTTTTATCGATGATATTAATAGGTGTATCGATACATCGATAAATCCGTCTAGATGAATATTTAGCTGCTGGACATTTTTGGTCCTCATATCGATAATATCGGTAAGGTATCGAGGACATCGACAGTGTAAGTCGATCATATCGAGGGTGCTTCGATAAAATCGACAAGGCGAGAAAAACTTAGAGATTTTTCTATTTGAAAAAAGTTTTCTCACCTTAAAAACCCTAAGATGTCTATCTTATTTTAAGGATTTTAATCACCTGGTGTTTTGGGACATGAGATGTGAGGCTATGGTTTACCTATTGCGAGCTTTCACACATCCGGTTGAGGCAGACGCTTGAAATAATCTTCCTATCGGGTTCTATAGCCAGTCCGACTCACCAATCACGTAACTTGACAAACCAGGGCACTAGTAGGTGCACTTTCATCATTTTCTACCATAACTTTTCACTTCTTAAATACATCAAATACATCAGATTTATGCTTTAAGAAATAGACCCATAGTTTTCTATCAATAAAAGAAATAAAATAACGTGAGCCACCAAGAGATAATACCTGTGTCGGTCCCCACACATCAGTGTGTACAGCTCCAACATATGCATCTTTGGAGCGCGTCTCGTCTTCTTGAAGCTTACCCTCTTCTGCTTGCCATACACGCAGTCCTCACAGAATTTCAAGTTAATATACTTTAGCCCTGGTAGCTTCCCTTTAGACAATAGCACTTTCATCTCTTTCTCACTCATATGTCCCAACCTTTGATGTCATAACTGCCCATTCACTCCAGTTGATGCGACTGAGAGTGAAATATATGATCCTGAAGTCACGTACGAAGTACCTTCCTTTTTGCCTCGAGATATCACTAAGGCACCTTTTGTGATCTTTCAGGAATCACTGGTGAATGTCGTCACATAACTAGTATCTTCCAACTGTCCCACTGAGATCAAGTTACGTTTTAAACTCGGTACATGTCTGACATCCTTCAATTTCAAAATCGTTCTGTCTTTTTGATTGACATGAACATCTCCCTTTCCAACAATATTGCACGACTCATCATCACCCAAGTAGACTCTCTCAAAGTCACTTGACACATAATCACGCAGAACTTCCTTACATGAGGTAGTATGAAACGAAGCACCTAAATCTATAACCCAAGACTCATTCCTCGCATCAAGAGACAAGATCAATGCCTCTGTGTCACTCTTATCATATATATTCACTGAATACTTCCCGCTTTGAGAACTTCCTTCTTGTTTCTTGAGCACCCTGTAATCACGTTTCATATGCCCCTTCTTGTCGCAATGCCAACACCTGTCTTTGTCTTTCGGTCCCTTGGACTTCTTCCTCGACTTAGAACGTCCGTGTTAATGCCTCCTTTGTTCAGTGATCTTCCTCTTCCTTCAACGTTTAGAGTATTCCCTGAGTCCCCTGAAACTCCTGATGCCTTTCTTCTAGATTTTTCGCTAAGAATTAGACCGGCCATATCATCAAATTTCAGCTTTATCGACCTTGAAGAATTACTCATAGCAATCACCAAACCATTCCAACAGTCTGACAAACTAGAAAAGATCAATAACACCCTGACCTCATCCTCAAAAGCAATGCCAACGGATTCAAACTGGCTCGTGACTGTATTGAACTCGTTTAGATGTTCAGCCATGCTCCCACCATCTGACATATTCATGTTGAATAGCCATTTCATAAGATGAACTTTGTTGGATGCTGAAGGCTTTTCATACATGGTGGCTACGGCTTCCATTAATTCTTTTGTAGTTTTCACCTTGGATATATTGAAGGCGACGCTCTTAGACAAAGAGAGTCAGATTGTTCCTAAAGCCTTCCTATCCAGTAAAAACCATTTATCATCTGTCATCTTTTCTAGTTTCTTCTCTTTTCCTCCTAGAGTAATATAGAGGTCTTTCTGATACAGATAATCCTCCATCTGCATCTTCCAGAAGGCAAAGTTTGAACCATCAAACTTCTCAATTCTAGTTTTTCCTTCTTCTATCATCGATCCCAATAGAACTAAACCAATAGCTTTGATACCAGTTGTTGCGCAGCACGTCAACAACGCAGTGAGCCGAGATCCAATCTCAAGCCTCACCCACAAACGATAATCGAGAAGAAATATAAACTAGAAACAGAACAAAGCAATCCAAACAAACCACAAGACACGATATACGTGGAAAAACCCCAACAAGGGTAAAAAACCACTGATTCAATCTTCCACCATGAAGAAAAATAGAGATTACAAAGCGATATACTAACCTCTTCCTTTGAAATATAGAGAAAATTCTTTGCCCACACCTTAGAATTATTTCCTAATACTTTCCAATACCCTAGAAAAGCCTTAGGGACACCTATATATAGTTTAGGCAACTTTCCTTTCGCACCCTTACAAAAGGCGACACAGAAATCTGCAGTCCGCATCAGATTTGGAAACAAGTCTGCGTAACCTCAACTGGTCGAACAGATTGCACAACCGGTCGAGAGGACCCCTCGACCGGTTGAGAATGATCCATGATCTGTCGAGTATCTCGGAACCCAAAAACCTATGCTCGCTGGACTTTAAGTCGAGCCAGTCCACGACCGGTCACGACCGTTCGAGTGGACTCCTTGACCGGTCGAGCAGGGGCCATGACTGGTCGTGCGCGGCCCCAGATGTGGCTCCACTTCTCAACATGGTCTACTTAGAAAGAGGCCCTTGTGACACAAGAACGGGGGGAGGAAAGAACAGAAAGGGCGGGAAGGCCCAAGATAAATCAAGAGGCAAGTCGAGTACCAAGAAGGATGTTGAATGCTAGAATTGTGGCAAGATGGGCCACTACAAGCATGAATGTCATAAGAAGAAGAATGACAAGAAAGGAAAAGGAAAGGAGAAGGAAGATGAATAGATTCCACTGCGGTCGCTTCTGATGGCGACGTTGTAGTTATTCTTTTTACAGATCATGATGTTTGTCTCACAGCTACGAGTCAGGACACCGACTGGGTGATAGATTCGGGAGCCTCATTTTATGCGACTCTACGCAGAGATTTCTTCACAAGCTACAGGTCAGGTGACTTTGGGACTATGAAGATGGGAAATTCTGGCGTATCGAAGTTCGTAAGGGTCGGTGATATTTGTGTGAAGACTGATGTGCGCTGCACATTGGTTCTCAGGGATGTGAGGCACATTCCAAACCTTTGCCTCAACTTGATGTCGACGGGAAGGTTGGATGATGATAGCTATGAAAGCCAATTTGTTGGTGGGCGCTGGAAGCTCATCAAGGGTTCATTGATCGCGGCCAGAGGAAAGAAGTGTTGCACCTTTTACAAGGCAAGTGTCAGTGTGTGTAAGGGTGGGTTGAACGCAGCGAAAGATTCAGCTATTGACATATGGCATAGGCGTCTAGGCTACATGAGTGAAAAAGGGCTTTAGCTGCTAGCAAAGAAGCGGCTTCTTCCAGACGTGACAGGTATTGTAAAGCTCGTATCCTAGTCCGTACCGTTCCGTAAACTTTTGCTGTCCTCCCGGTCGAATTCCGGCAACCCTCGACCTGTATCCGACGTTTGCGCAAGATCCTAAGCCGAGTCCTGTATACCGAAGTCGGCTCGACCCGAAACTTTTACCCAAGCGACCGCGCCGTCGCCGCCACTAGCACACCGATCCGATACCCGGGCCAGGAGATGTGGGCCCGCGTTCAGTTCGAGAAAAATGTCACGCGTTGCAAATACCGAGAGAATCTCTAATCAAATCAATCTCATCAATCACCACATCATGTCAAGTACAACACCATCCCCAAAGTTAACTCTCTCTCTTACACACCCTTACATGTCAAGTACACATCACTCACTCCATCACCTATCTCCTCTCTCTCTCTCTCTCTCTCTCTCTCTCTCTCTCCTCTCTCTCTCTCTCTCTCTCTCTCTCTCTCATCCCATCATCTCTCCTCTCTCTCTCTATCATCTCTCTCTCTCTCTCTCTCTCTCTCTCTCTCTCTCTCTCTCTCTCTCTCTCTCTCTCTCATTTCTCTATTTTCAAGCAAGCAACCTAATGTCCATGCGAGCTCCATGAGAGAGCTTTGTGTGACCCACTTCCTACCTCCCGTCTCCACCATCCAAAGAACATCTCGACCGTTGAAATCATCCCCTTGGAGCTCTAGATCATGTTGGCGGAAGAAGGAAGAAGAGATCAAAGGTAGGTGATTTTTTTTTTAATTATTATTTTGATGATTAAGGGCCGACATATGGTGGGACCCATCTTGATGTATGCATTGTATAGGGAGGGCCCATAGTGGCGGGGTCCCTCCCATTTCCACCGATTTCTCTCTTTTTGGCCATTTCTCTCTCTTTCTCTTTCTTGTGATGGGTGTGGCCCACTTGATCCATGTCATACATACCGTGGGACCCCACCTTGATGAATGTTCCTGTCCACACCGTCCAATACCTGGACAAGTGGACCCCACCTTAATGATGTGTGTATCCACACCGTCCTTCGACCCACTTGATGGACGTGCGTATCCACACCGTCCATCTAATTAAACAGATTCAAATCTATGATGGAAACCACCTTAATGTACGTGTTTTATCCACGTCCCTCCATCCATTTTGCTGGTGGGTTCCACACGTGTGGACCCACCTGCTACGTGTGGACCACCCCCTTGGAGTACGTATATCCTGACCGTCCACCTATATGGGACCCACATGGGGTATGTTTTATATCCACGACATCCAGACCGTCCGTCATCTGGACGGTGGATGTGGGACACCTCACGTCCAGTCCCTGGACGTGGGACACCACCAGGATGTATTGCACATCCCAACCGTCCGTGTGGGACCACCTGATGATGTATTGTACATCCGGGCCCGCCCCATCTTGGTCGTCCAGATCATGGCCAGCCATGATGTATGTGCTTTAATTCCACACCGTCCATCCAACTGACGTGGGATTCCACGGTGATGCATGTGTTTTATACCGTCCGTCCAGCACTCATAATCCATATGATATTTAAATATTATAATATTATATATATATATATGGTAGGTCCCACGTGGGACCCACCTTGATGTATGGATTATCCACACTGTCCAACCTTTTCAGGCGGTGGGACCCACTGACGTGGGTGTATTATCCACCGTCCATTCATCTGGATGGTGGGCCCTTTTAACGTACTGTTTCATCCACCGTCCACATATGGACGGTGGGACCCACCTGCTGTTCGAGTGGGGTCCACCATGATGTATGTGATTCAGTACCGTCCACTGTTCAGGGACGTGGACCCACCATTGATGTATGTGTTACATCCAAACCGTCCATCCTGTTTGGCCAGATCCAGGGCCCACCTTGAGGACTGGCCATCCAGACCGTCCAATCTTGGGACGTCTAGCAGCAACTATGCTGCTGGACCGTTTGAAGGGGAGAATGGTGGGTTCCACACGTGTGGACCCACCTTTAATGAATGTATTTCATCCACGCCATCCAATTCTGTGGGTCCCCCTATATTAATGTCAGCAAGTTTTGTGGGCCATCTGATGTATACATTCCACCCAGCCGTCCATCTGGACGTTTTGTTGGGTGGGGCTCTCCTTGATATATGTGTTGTATATGCACACCGTCCATCTGGACGGTGCAACATGGCCACTCCATGATATATGTATTTTATCGATGCTGTTTATCAAGTGGACCACACTGCAGTAAACAGTGGTGAGTTGAACGTCTACCATTGAAACCCCTTTTGGGAGTACAGAAGTTTTGGATCAGTATGAGATTTGTTTCTCCCCCTTAATTTAGGCATTTGTGACCTTATGAACAGATTGGATAGAAAATAAATGTTATGGTGGGCTATACCTTGATGTATTTATGGCCCATCCATGGGGCCCACCCGGATGTATTTATGGCCCACTTGTAAATGATACGGCCCATTGGTGCGGTCCGTAAATGCGGCCCACTTTGATGTATCTATGGCCATCCATGAGGCCCACCTTGATGTATTGGTGGCCCATCCGTTAAGGCCCACCTTGATGCAATAGCGGCCCATTTGGCGAGGCCCGATGTGGTGTATATGTGGTCCTTGAGTGACGCCTATTGCGATGTATATTAGGCCTTTGTGTGAGGTCATGAACCCACTATGATGTTTGGCTCTATGTGGGCCACTCCTTGGGAGCAATGTTGGTTAAATGTCCACATTGACGGGCAATGATGGTTAGATGTCCACATTTTGACCTTCCCTTAGGCCTTGTTCGGCCGAGTATCGAGGCCAATTTCGATTTGTCGATGCCGATTGTATAGGCCTATTCTGATTTTTAAGGCCGAGTATTGAGGCCGATTCCGATTGTCAAGGCCGAGTATCGAGGCCGATTCCGATTATCGAGGCCGCGTATCAAGGCCGATTCTGATTTGTCGAGGCCAATTGTATAGGCCGATTCTAATTGTCGAGGCCGAGTATTAAGGCCGATTCCGATTTGTCGAGGCCGATTGTATGGGCCGATTCCGATTGTCGAGGCCGATTCCGATTTTTCGATGCCGATTCCGATTGTCGAGGCCGAGTATCAAGGCCGATTCCAATTGTCGAGGTCGCGTATCGAGGCCAATTCTAATTTGTCGAGACCGATTGTATAGGCCGATTCCGATTGTCGAGGCCGAGTATCGATGCCGATTCCGATTGTCGAAGCCGATTGTATAGGCCGATTCCGATTGTTGAGGACGAGTATCGAGGCCGATTGTATAGGCCGATTCCAATTGTCGAGGCCGATTCCGATTGTCGAGGCCACGTATCGAGGCCGATTCCGATTTGTCGAGGCCGATTGTATAGGCCGATTCCAATTGTCGAGGCTGAGTATCGAGGCCGATTCTGATTGTCGAGGCTGATTGTATAGGCCAATTCCGATTGTCGAGGCCGAGTATTGAGGCTGATTCCGAGTGTCGATTCCGATTGTTGATGCCGATTTCGATTATCGAGGCCGATTTTGATTGCTAAGGCCGATTGTCGAGTCCTATGTGATGTATATGCAACCCGTAGTTGAGGCCCATTGCGATGTGTATTCGGCCCGTGTGATGTATATGCAGCCCGTGTTTAAGGACTAATGTGATGAATATGAGGTCTATGTGATGGGGCCCATTGTGATGTATTCATGGCCCATGGGCAAGGCCCATTGTGATGTATTCATGACCTATGGGTAAGGCCCATTGTGATATGTATTAGGCCCATGATGCATGGCCCATTTGATGTATTCGAGACCCATGTGTAGGGCTCACTTGTCATATATTTGAGGCCCATGAGCCGGGCTCACCTATTATATATATGTGGCCCTTGAGCAAGGCCCATTGTGTTGTATATTAGGCCTTTGTGTGAGGCCATGAGCCCATTATATGTTTGGCTCTATGTGGGTCATTCCTTGTGGGCAATGTTGGTTAAATGTCCACATTGTCGAAGCCGATTGTTGATGCCGGTTATTGATACCGATTATAAGTATGTGACAGCATAGCATTATGATACATGCCCATACGCATCATTTGCATGTTTATTGTGAGATGTGATTGACCCTTGCATATGCCATTGTACAGATGATTTATGAGACTCCCTGATAGGTAGAGTTATCCCACATGAGCGCACGGTATGCGCATGATTGATGCATGATTGGACTACATGACTCATGCATCTTGCATTGTATAATTGTGATTACTATACGCCCTAGCGACATCAAGGCTGTGACCTCCATAGGTATGTCGTGGATGGCCAAATAGGACACCGAAAATGTTTGGTTCAAGCATCTGGGTACTTTGGATGTCCGTGGGTGAAAGTCCCTAAACCTCCGAGGCAAGGAGACGCCCCAATGTCTAGACCGAGTGAATACATGAGCGCCCGAGTGCCGAATACTAGTAAGACGCGTCTCTCACTGTGTCGTGGTCGGTTGAGAGGGGGTGTGGCTTTATCCACCCGCGTGAGGGGGCTATAAGCTAGGCTGAGTTTTACCAGCTTCCAAATGGGTCTGCTATCGACGAGCCTGGTAGGCATTGATATACTACTGGCAGGCGGGTAGTGAGGTCTTTTCCACTTGCTGGGTTACGCGGCTGGCTAGGGCGGTAACCAGCTTAGAGTGTACTAGACCCCGGTGATGATCCCAGAGATGTACGATGCTGATATGTGGACTTATTGAGTAGAAGTTGTATACTCGTTTATTCATTCACTATTCACTCGGGCTGGTGGTGCACAACTATTTGCTACGTGTACCTTCGCAACGACCAGGATTTCGGTTGGGGCGCGTGACTAACCTGAGATCAAGAGTTTACCACATTGAGTCTGACTATCCAAATTTAGGTATGGGACTGGTTTGGATAGAAGTCCCTTGTGATGGACCCCTAGCCTGCAATACTACGTACTATTATCCCGAATTCACTCCAGCTTGTTCATTTCATTCGCACCGCATATTGCATTGTATGCACAACATTTAGCATTTTGGGTTGCCATGTTTCTGCATTGATATGGCCGTCAGCATTCATATCTTTCATCGCATAGCCTTGGTACGACTGATGGCACTTATGGACTTATCATTATATTTCCGCTTACTCTGATATCGTATGATTCATGATCTTGTCAGTATTTCTGCCTATTTCGATATTGTATGATTTATGACATTGCATTGCATACTCGACACTTATCTTGCGCACACACTTTCACCACCCACTAAGCTTTCTATAAGCTTATGCACGATAGATGCGTGCAGGTGGCGTTAGGTTGCAGCAACGTCGAACATGGAGAGTGCAGCAGTCTTCTGAAGCTTTGACTTATATATATGTATTTTCCTTTCAGCATGGTATTCAAATGTTTATATTAGTGGATATGTGATGATGATGTTGCCTTTGTGATTTGGGTATACTTGTGGTTATGCTTATTATGAGTTAAATGTACATTGGAAAAATCCTCCTTGTAGGATCCCAAGATCGGAATCTGGCATATGGACGCTGGGTGCTGAGAATGGAGTATTACGGAGGCTGTCGGCATCGGATTTGGTGATCGAAAATTTTGTGAGCCTGGTTTTTGAGTTTGGGGTGTGACAAGTATACCTCTCAAAACTTGTATTGATTGTTTATCAGGGAGACCGCATAGAGTTTCATTCGATAAATCTGTTTCTCATGTTAATAAAGTGCATGCATCAGATTTGGTTTATTCTGATGTTTGTGGTCCTATGAGGACAAAAACCTTGCGTGGGGCATTGTATTTTGTCACTTTTATAGATGATGCATCTAGGAGGGTTTGGGTTTATGCTTTGAAATCCAAGGACGAGGTCTTTGGTATGTTTAAATTGTTTCATGCTATGGTCGAGAGAGAGACAAGTAGATCATTGAAGTGCATCCGCACTGACAATGGTGGTGAATATATTAGTGACTTTCATGAGTATTATAAGTCCCTCGGTATACGGCATGAACAGACAGTTCCCAAGACCCCTCAGCATAATGGTGTGGCTGAGCGAATGAATCGCATCATTGTAGAGAGAATCAGATGCACGTTATCCCATGCGAAGTTGCTCAAGATATTCTGAGGAGAAGCAATGTACACGGCAGTGTATTTGATAAACAGGTCTCCATTAGCCCCGTTGAATGGAAAAGTACTCGAGAAGGTATGGACTGGACAAGATCCATCGTACAGTCATCTTAGGGTGTTTGGATGCAGGGCATCCATTCACGTACCAAAGGACGAGAGGTCCAAGCTCGATATGAAGATCAGGTAATGTGTGTTTTTGGGGTACGATGATGAAAAATTTGGCTACAGATTGTATGATCCGACTGAGAAGAAGCTCGTCAGGAGCAGAGATGTGGTTTTCTTTAAAGACCAATGTATTGAAGACATTTGTAAGCCATAAAAAATGCAGCCTAGTTTAGGACAGTTAGAGGATATGGATCCGGTTATTCCTCTCATAGTGCCTGATGACAGAGGAATACAGAAAGGTGCAGAGGATGAGGGAGTTCCTAAAGAAGATGGACCAGGGGAGCAGCCTCCACCTGATCCACCTGTTGAGCCATAGGTAAGGAGGTCATCTAGGGATAAACAGTTGTCCAAGACGTACTCGCCGCATGAGTATATTATGCTCACTGATGGGGAGAGCTAGAAGATTATTGCGAGGCCCTACCCGATGAGCATAAGGGGGAGTGGTTGAAAGCTATACAAGAGGAAATGAAATCCTTGCATAAGAAACACACCTATGTATGGTGAAATTGCCTAAGGGCAAGAAAGCTCTGAGCAACAAGTGAGTGTTCAGGAAAAAGATTGAGCAGAAGAATTCACAAACAAGGTTCAAGGCCAGACTTACGGTGAAGAGTGAAAGGATTTGGTTAGAGGAAAGGTATAGACTTCGAGGAGATATTCTCACCAGTGGTGAAGATGACATCCATACGGGTGTTGCTTGGGTTGGCGGCTAGCATGAATCTGGAGATAGAGCATTTAGATGTTAAAACTGTATTTCTCCATGGTGACCTGGAAGAAAAGATCTACATGCACCAAATAGAGGGGTTCGAAGTTAAGGGCAAAGAGCATATGATGTGTAGGCTGAGGAAGAACTTCTATGGGCTGAAACAAGCTCCACGACAATGTTACAAGAAGTTCGACTCATTTATGTTAAAACATGGATATGATAAAACAGAATCGGACCACTGTGTGTTCACGCACAAGTTCTTGGATGGTGATTTCTTAGTTCTGCTGTTATACGTTGATGACATGCTTATCATTGGAAAAGACATCAAGAAGATTGACAGGCTGAAACAGGAGTTGGGCAAGTTATTTGTGATGAAAGACTTGAGACCAGCTAAACATGTAACGCCCTGAAAATCAGGGGTCGAGCATAAACTCAACTCCCGAGTTCCAACGCATCACTTATGCAACAAAATGAATGATGATTGAATGTTGTCTGTAATAGTGCATTGAACATGAGTGAGATTAAGCCAAAACAACATATCATACTCCAGAGACAAGTGAGATAGCAAGCGAAAGACTATGATAGATAAATAAAATATATAAACTGTGGTGAGTCTCTAGAGTGTGATAATGTTACCAGGTTAATTCATTACAAGTACAATTTCAAATTATACCTAGTGGTGTAAGGTCATCTAGTCAATATCCCAGAAAGCCCCGTCGATCAGGACACAGCTCACAGGAACCCATCTGAAACTGCATAAAGGAGGAATCCTCCTTATCCTCATAAGAGTCCGGCTCCGCTTCGCAGCATCGCCATCATCTGAAACTCAAACAAGTTTGGTTGGTGTGTACAACATCGTCCCGTAACGTGGGAGTGAGTGATCAACTCAGTGGAACAATAAAGCATAGGTTAACATGTTAACAATTCAGTCAAGCAATAATGATAAAGCAGTATAATCAAACACTCCTAACTACTCTTATTAATGCAAGTATGAATGTAGTCATGATGCATGCCCTCACTGCATACTCCCTCATGCGACACCATCTTACGTTCGCGGCATGCTTTCATTCCTCAGTGCTCCACATTTTTCAGGCACATGTAATGCGATGATGAGCATGATTACCGAGTTGTTATTAGTCCATTTCAAACAGCAGTATTGGGAAACTAAGGTACCTCCCTTGTATCATTCCCAAACATGATCCATTCTAGGGTCGTCAGTCCTAGTTAATCTCATACGATGGTGTGCTTCTAGGTTGCTGCAAGGGCTGCCAGGGCTGGTACACAGAACCGTTACACCACTCCCCCATCACCCTTTTAATGGTTCATCACTAATTTGATACAGGCCTAGTTCATACTCTATTCACCGCGGCAAAACTCGTCGCCTCACCACAAATTCAGAGTATGCTCGAGGTCACTACAAAGGGCTCGTCACGAATCAGTGTAGGCTGATAGCTCGAATATAGTGTCTCATACCACTATAATTGGCTCACGAGTCTGGTTACTCACTGGTCACTACGGGGAGGCACATGGCCCCAGCGTAGGCCGACAGCTCGACCACGGTATCCCATACCACCATGCCCGACTCATGAGTCTTAGTGGATCGAGGTACCATGGTTAACGGGATTTCACTGGTAAGTTTGGTACCCTAGGTTCAAGCAGAGGCGTCCAAACATGGTGAACATACATAAGACAGATCGGGTTGCTTGACGAGCTCGGCTAGCTCGAGCGCACAACAAGTTGAATGATATGAAATACATAAGCACTTCGTGTGGCCAACCACTATCGCCAACCGAAGTACGAATCGGGTTCGTCGAACACATCTCACGTGGTAAATGAATTTCAGCCACGAATTCAATCCCGTTACTGATTGCCTGGACTATAATCATAGCCTCAAACACAATCAATCTATGACTAGAAGCATGTAGAGTAAAGCAGAATAAACAAAGTGATTCAAGCATGTTGACAAGCATGTCATAAAACATGTAATAAGGCACAATATAAACAGGAAATACAAACACCTATATTTCATAAGTAAGCGGTTAAATTAAACAAGCAACATGGAGGAAATCATATACATCTTTAAGGTAGTTGAGAATCCTATCTCAACACCCTATTAAACTTACTTCGTAACACAATTTCTCACACAGGCATTTTAGCAAACACTTAAACTACACCACTCCAACATACATGACGTATGTTGATTTCAACATAGAATAGGACAAATCCTTATAGTAAGGAGTTGTCGCATACACATCAATCATGTTCTTACATTCAATACATTTGGCAGGCATAAATCATAAATCCATATTTATTTAGTCATTTCAACAAACACTTAGAATATATTATTTTAACATACATAGTGTATATTAGCAAAAACATGTATTAGGGCGAACCCTCTCGCCAAGTGTTATACACATATATAGTATGTTCATACAGCAAATAATCATGGCAAACACATTTCCAAAATTTATACGTATACGGTACTTCCTACAAATACCTAGAATACACAAAATTCTATATTCTTCGTATTTAATCGAAACGAAAAATAGACAACACTTTGTACATGTGCAATTGCATGCAGATCATGAATCTATCATTATCTGACATTGAAAGCGTTGAAAACCATAACCTATACTCCTAAAGTCCGCACCTTTTGTCGTAGAATTGTAACGAAGTCGATAGATTCGCTAAGCTTTAGTATACGGCAGTTTGGTAACCTAGAAACGAAGTCGGAATCGCCGGGAAAATGCTTAGAACGAGGTGGTTTAAACACGTATAGCAGCAGAGAAGCATGGCAGGGAGATGCTCTCACTGCATCTCACACTTTCTCTCTCTTTTCTTTCTTCTCTCCTAGGGTTTTTCTCAAATTCGTATGGCTGAATGAGAGAGGGTTTTAAGGTCCTTATATAGCCTAAAACTACACCGAAATAGATTCAGGACCAAGATATACTTGGCTTTTGTCCAAAGGGCATCTGTTTCAGCTCAACGGAGGACTTCTGGCGGGCCCCCTTGAGCCAAAGGTCGGACTTAAGCTCACAGACATTGGATCTAGGTTTGGCTAAGTTTTGTCTCAGTAGGGTTCTCAAATCACGCGTGGCGGACCAATTTCAGTTTAACGGTCAGCGAGTCTCGATCGGAGATTCCGAGTACATGGATATGTTTGGGGAAATATCCCTGATCCGAGGGTGTAATTTGGCATGATTCTGACGGTCTGGTTGCTTAATATTAATCCGCATGCAACATATGCCAGATTTATTTATTTTGAATTTAATTTAGAATTATTTTCACATTTCTCACACTCCCCGATCCGAGCTCAAGCGAATAGCGCTGGGACACTATCTGGATTTGATTTTCGAGATGGTTGTCAAGCCCAGCAAGGCGGTCCTAATTCCTTAACTTCGCATTAATCGGACCTCCGACGTGTGGTCCAGATCAGATACGGAGTTTCGAGATGCTCCCGAGAGCAGCCGGGTAATGAGATTGATCCTAGATTTTAGGGTAACCTAGCGTCAATGATTCTACAAGTTTTGGGTCTTGCAGATCGTATTTAAAGTGATTGGTGCTAATTTCACAGGTACTCTAGTTTAACACTGGCTAATTCTCGCCTAATTTCTAAAGGATTTAGTCCTGAGTAATTTCTGTCTGAGGTGGTACCTGGGTCTTTGTAGCTTGTATATAAAGTGATCCAAGTTATACTACTTAGCTAGTTTAAGATAGTGTCTAGGATGAAAGTGCTTAGAAAAATTGAAAGAACAAGGTGGTGAAGGGTGGAATTTGTGAAGGAAATGGGTTTGAAAGCGATTTTAGACTTTGGGATTGAGTTCTAACAAGTTAATAAGGTGTTAGGATCGACTCATTGCCTAAGGACGTCTAATTCCAGGTTGACAAAAATCCGGGCTGTTACAAAACAGATCCTAGGAATGGAGATAACTCGTGACAGAAGCAGCGGGAAGCTTTGGTTGTCACAAGAGCAGTATATTGAGAAAGCCCTAGAGCAGTTCAATATGAATGTAGCGAAGACGGTTAGTACTCAACTGGATGGTCACTTTAGATTGAGCGACAGAAAGTGTCTCAAGACGAAGACATAGGTGGATGAGATGCAGAAGATACCCTACGCATCAGCAGTAGGAAGTTTGATGTATGCTATGGTGTGTACGCGCCCAGACATAGCATATGTGGTTGGTGTTGTCAGCCGGTATCTTACCAATCCCGGAAAAGAACATTGGGCAGTGGTGAAGTGGATACTACGGTGTCTAAGAGGCTCATCTAGGTTGAGCCTATACTATGGTGATGAAAAACTTGTGTTAGAGGGCTATACAGATGCAGATATGGCAAGTGACATATACTCCAGGAAGTCTACATTGGGGTTCATATTCATGTTTGCAGGGGAGCGGTCTCTTGGCAGAGTAAGCTACAGAAGGTCGTAGCATTGTTGACAACAGATGCTGAGTATATTGCAGTCACAGAGGCATGTAAAGAGATGCTTTGGATAAAGAGGTTCCTACAAGAACTTAGCCTGAAGCAGGAGCAGCACGTTGTCTATTGCAATAGTCAAAGTGCAATACACTTGAGCAAGAATCCAAGTCAACACTTGGATGTGGTGTGTAGGCTGAGGAAGAACTTGTATGGGCTGAAACAAGCTTCACGACAATGGTAAAAGAAGTTCGACTCGTTTATGTTAAAGCATGGATATGATAAAATGGAGTCAGACCACTGTGTGTTCACGCACAAGTTTTCAGATGGTGATTTCTTAGTTCTGCTGTTATACGTTGATGACATGCTCATCATGGGAAAAAACATCAAGAAGTGTAGGCTGAGTGGGACCATTGTATGTTCACTTGGATATGGTGTGTAGGCTGAGGAAGAACTTGCATGGGCTGAAACAAGCTCCACCACAATGGTATAAGAAGTTTGACTCGTTTATGTTAAAACATGGATATGATCAAACAGAGTCAGACCACTGTGTGTTCACGCACAAGTTCTCATATGGTGATTTCTTAGTTCTGTTGTTATACGTTGATGACATGTTCATCATGAGAAAAGACATCAAGAAGATTGACAGGCTGAAACAGGAGTTGGGCAAGTCGTTTGCGATGAAAGACTTGGGCCCGACTAAACAGATCCTAGGAATGCAGATAACCCGTGACAGAAGCAGCAGGAAGCTTTGGTTGTCACAAGAGCACTATATTGAGAAAGTCCTAGAGCGGTTCAATATGAATGCAGCGAAGCCGGTCAGTACTCCACTGGATGGTCACTTCGGATTGAGAGACAGGCAGTGTCTCAAGATGAAGGCAGAGGTGGATGAGATGCAGAATATACCCTACGCATCAGCAGTAGGAAGTTTGATGTATGCTATGGTGTGTACGCGCCCAGACATAGCATATGTGGTTGGTGTTGTCAACTGGTATCTTACCAATCCTGGCAAAGAACATTGGGTAGTGCTGAAGTGGATACTACGGTATCTAAGAGGCTCATTCAGGTTGAGCCTATGCTATGTGTTGAGGTCAAATATTGCATATTAGACCCCATTTATTACCTGGATTTATGAACATGATGTCGTTTAATGGCCGGATTTAATCGTGTTTGTGATGCGAGTATATTTGCAAGCATGGACTGAAAAGGGAGCTTAAAGCATGGATTTAAGGTTCTGAAGTCACCAGAGCAGGAATGGACTCCAGGGGACCAAGATCAAGAAATTTACATGCCAGAGATCCGCGAAAATCAGAAACTGAAGCTCAAGTGGCCCGAAATTGGTTTAGAATGCAAGATCACAGGGTTTCCCACCAGCCGTTTGTCCCGAAACTTCATACACGGCCTGAAGAACATAAATTAACCGTACATGTAGAATTTCGGCTGTTGGATCCTGTGAAGTGGCCTAATGGTAGATCATCCCTCAGAATCATGATTCTGGGCCCACCTGCTATCTGTATATGCTTCATCTTCGGTCCCCACGGTTTAAATGATATGACAGAATGGATGGACGGAGCAGATTTCATATATACATCATGGTGGACCCCACAAGGGGGCGTGCGAGTGTATAGGCGGTGCACTCCCGCGGTGCACCGAATCTATACAACGGGTCAGCAAACGCTGACCCGACCTTCTCTGCGAAAGGAAACAGCGTTCATCTCTGCGGACGCTGATTTCTGTTAGTGGGCCACCCTTTCGATCCAGAGGAGAAATCTGATCCATCCATTCTAATTTCAAGGCTCCCCTGACCAAGGCCTAGAGGAGGAAATTTGAAGAAGGTCCCGCGAACGGTGTCTATGTGATCGAACACGAGATGGACGACTTAAAAAATATCAGTGGGTCGCATCAGAAGCAATCCAAAAACCGACAATATCTTACTGAATTGTCGAGACAAAGCGGATGGAAGGAGTGGAATTTCTCAGAAACTCCGGCAGAAGGCCACACTGATCGCCGCACCAGATCCGCTTGACGCGGTCAGCGCGTCATCTTCCAAAACGGCAGCTGCCATTTCCAGACAGCGTAAACGAACGGACGCTGTCCATTTTTGCAGACGTCAGTGGGCCCCATCCATGGTCTGTCCGGCCGATCCAATCCGTCCACCGTGTAGAGGGCTTCGAAAGCTTCAAAACCATGCTGATACTTTACACCCATGCGTGCACACGTGTACGGTACAGAGGCCACAAACAGACTGCCCTGTAATGTTCAAAACTGATCTTTTCGTGATTTCTTCTCTGGGCCGCGTCAATGGACATTCAAAACCACCCATTCTTGACTGAAATTTTGTTCTGAATGTAATGGACGGGGTGGATTTCCCAGAAAACACTTCTATGGGGCCCACCGATCACGACAGCGAAAGGGTGCGAAAGGTTTCGCACATATTAGGAAATCCGGTTTTTCAGGCGATTGTGGGCCACCATCTTTGATCATATGGTAGATCTGAACCTTTCATCATGTAGAGGACCCAAGAAAGTCCTAAGGGACGGTGTTGTTTTGAAATTTGAGCGAGGAAAGTGTCGTGTTTCGAGGCCCCGAACTTGGCTGCGAAAAGACTTTCGTTGCACGTGCGACAGCTTTCCGAATCCGATTTTTTCCACTCCAGCAGCTATAAAAAGGGTTTTTGGACGTGGGGAGCGATCATCGAAGGCCTTGGACAAAGAATCTCATGTGAGAGAGAGAAAGACAGGGAGAGAAGAAGAGTTTTGTTGTTTTCCTTTGGTTATGCTTTTCTTCTCAAATTTCTGATGAGATCTAGCCCATCCATGTGTGGCTAAACCTCTTAGCTAGGGCTAAGAGGTGAAGCTTGTGGCGTGATGGGACCGATTCTATGGTGTTGATTTATGGTTATGAACTGACGTTTAGTTTTAGTTTGATTAATTGAAATAATCATAGTTTTTAATGATTTGTTGTGACTTAAATTACAATAGATCTGCGATGGCTTTGAGTATTTCATTCTTCTTCATATTTTGATTGTGAAATCAGGAAACCCTGTTGTTCACCATTGCCCCTTGGACATGGTTGGATGATGGAATTCTTCCTAACATTCACACATCTTCTGATTGGTTATGGATTGGTTTAAGTTCTGTTGATTACCTTGTCTCATGGGCATGGATTTGTAATGGAATCATATCTAATTCTTATACCTTTCGTCTATTTGAAAACTAGATCAAAAGGAAGTTCACATTGATTTTCAGGTTATATCTTCCAACTGGATGAAGATGGGACTCGAAGTCCAGTTGAGTTCATGAATCGACCATAGATCTCCCTGATCTCTACAAGTGGATCCTCTGAATCCCTAGTTTCCCTCTCTCTGAATTCTTAAGTTTAGATTAATAATTCACCATTATTCCTCAAATCACAATTGGTTTAGATTTTTATCTTAGCCTAGTTCTAGATCTGGTTATTTTCAGATAACGTACAGGTTTCAATCCCTGTGGATTCGACCTCGGTCTTACCAAGTTTATTACTACATCACAACCCTATACTTGGAGAGTGAACACTATGGTGACGAAAAACCTGTGTTAGAGGGTTACATAGATGCAAATATGACAAGTGACATAGACTCCAGGAAGTCTACATCGGGGTTTATGTTCACGTTTGCAGGGGGAGTGGTCTCTTAGTAGAGCAAGCTACAGAAGGTCGTAGCATTGTCGACGACAGAGGCCGAGTACATTGCAGTCATAGAGGCATGTAAAGAGATGCTTTGGATGAAGAGGTTCCTACAGGAACTTAGCCTAAAGTAGGAGCAGCACATGGTCTATGCGGTAGTCAAAGTGCTATACATTTGAGCAAGACCAGTCAGCACTCCAAGTTGAAGCACATAAGAGATTCAGTATCACTGGATCAGGGATACTTTGGAACAGAAGGTGTTACAACAGCTTGAGAAGGTCCACATGGACGATAATGGTCAGACATGATGACCAGGCATTGCTCAAGAGCAAGTTTGAGGTTGTAAAACCTGGTTGGCTTGAAGAAGGTGAATTCCTCCTGAGTCGAAAAGGGAGAGATTTGATGGAGATTTTCCCCTCACGGCACTACAAAAAATACCTGTTTTAGGGGCGTTTTTATCACACGCGGCCACAACAAACCACCACTGTAGACGGAAATGAGGGGTGTTAAGTGGCCGCCAGTGTACAATAAAGCCATCGCCGCTGGTTTTAAATAGAAAAAAACCTAAAATCATTTTTACCCCCCAAATTGCTCTCGCTCCCCAAATCGACTGCGCTTTTCTCTCCCGCGCGCCTCCTCTCCCAAAACCCTTCTCCCCTCTTCTCTCCTGCCTCTTCTCTCCCAAAACCTTCTCTCTCCCCTCTCCTCTCCTCCTTTCAATAACCGACTGGCTTCCATTTCCATTGCTGGTTGAAGAGCTCACTACAACCAAAAACCTCGTTTGGGAACGTCCCATCTCTACCCCTGCCATTTTGAGAAAATGTCGATCATCCCCAACATCTTCGGTCGCCG
>JAJHSJ010000913.1:0-44517 GCA_021015155.1 Magnolia officinalis
CCAACAATGCTCATGCATTTTCTCATGTATTTCGTGCCTCACCTCTAGGTCGAACCAACAACGCACTTTCTTGCCTTATGAAGGGTCCTACCACATGAAAATTTTACAAGGGTCAGCAAATGTTCAGAAACAATCACAATTTCAAGAAAGGGGTGAGATCATGCTACGGCTTAAGCTTAAGAGGTTTCCAATAAAAACCGAGACCAAGCTCCGCTACAGAAAGGTGGGCCATTATAGTGTTTGCAAGAAGCTATGTGATAATGAATACCCGATTTAGCTTCCATTTGAAATGAAAGATCGACCTATTCTCAATGCCGAAGACCCGCAATTTACCTTAGACACTAGAAGATGAGAGCATGAAAGAATGAATTGTGTCATACCCAAAGCACCATGCTATTCAAGGAATCATCGAAGATGTGTTGGACAATTGACTTGTTTCAACATGTCAAGGAGACCAAAACATGAGGATTTCAATTGATGATTTCAAGCACATCAACAGTAGCTCTGTGAGCACATTGTAGTCAACTCAACAAAGCCATGTCCTTTCACCCATGCAAACTCATGCATGTTTCACATGTGCACCCAAGAAGAGGCCCAGGTGGGGTCTTAATTCCTTATTTCTTTCTAATTAGTTTTTCTATGTGTTTTAGAAGTTTCCCTTTATTTTACTATGTTAGGAAGTTGTGTCCAATTAGGAGTTGTGTTCCTTATTGTGAGGATCAAAGATTAGATCAAGTGATGAACCTTGCATGCCTCACTCTATAAATAAGGCAACAGACCACACGTAATAAGCAGATTCATGATATTTTCTTTCGAGCTAAATCTGCCAAGAGCTTCATGGATCGGGCCCTTCCTAAGGAAGTGGTTGTGGAGATTCGTGACAGAAGAAAAGGCTATTTGCCGTGAGATCATTGTAGGCAAATATGGATATGAGACAGGCAATTGGGCTACCAAGGATCTTCTCTATGCAAAGCTTCATGGATTTGTAAAAGCATAATTCGGATCAACTCGCAATTCTATAATGAGATTGCATTTGTGGTGGGCAATGGGGAAAGGGTCAGATTTTGGGAAGATGTGTGGGCTAGCGATACATCTCTCCACAAAATGCGTTCCATTTGTGGCGCATCTAGCTTTGACAAACAATATTTTGGTTGCTGAATGTTTCTTTGGAACCGGCTCCATAGGAGTGTGGAATCCCCCATGTCGTGATAACATGCTTGATGGAGAAATTGAAGAACTTGCAAGGTTGCTCAACAGCCTTCAACACTGTGTTGGTGTCAAGAGAATAGACAAATAGGGCCACTTCTCAGTGAAGTCGTTCTATGACATTTTAATTCATCAGAATAGAGAAGTCTCCTGTGTGCATACAGAATCCGTGTGGCATAATGGAGCCCCCTCAAAGGTAGTGACTTCAGTTGGCTTGTTGCTAGAGGCAAGATCCTAACATTGATAATCTCCAAAAATGAGCCATGGTTATTCCAAATATTTGTGTTGTGTGTATGGCAGACACAGAATCTATAAGTCATCTTTTCATCCATTCTTCCTTTGCTAGAAGTGTATGAAACTCTATCCTCGGCGCTTTCAGTTTCTCTTGGGTCATGCATAATTCAGCCCCGGAGCTGCTTCCAAATAAAATGCTTCGTTATATAGATATATATATATATAGATATATATATATATATATATATATATATATATATATATATATATATATATATATATATATATATATATCTGCCGAGAGCTTTGTTTCTACGGTAGTGGTAATGCAGAAAGAATTGTGTGATCTATAGTGCACGACTAGAGGGCGTCGAGCTTGCTCTCGGCCTGGTTTTTCTTCCTATTTCATATGTGGAATCTTCCTATACTCCTGCTTATGATTAGGGCCTGTTTGGATGCCTGTAACTTTTTTAAGTTGTAAGAAAGTCACCTGTGACTTTTCTCCCCCAAACACCAACTGTAACTAAGTCACCTGTAACTTACTTACATTTTAGAGAAGTTACAGGCATCCAAACGACCCCTTAGATCATACAATCTAGTATGTGCATCTCTACTCTATTCTCAGAATCAACAAGCATTACAGTTGGTTCTTTCTGAAAATCGATGTGGGTTTTAACTGAAATTCCATGTTTTATGAAATGCTGCAAAAATAGAAAATGGAAGAAAAAAAAAAGAAAAATCAACAAATAAAACTTACATAGTCTGTAAAACGGCACCGACAGACATGCTGCGGACAGTCTCATCGTCGAGTTCTGTGAGAGAAATCTGCATATTCCCAGCAGTGAAGCTCCAAATTTCTGGAGAGAGAAAGAGCAGCAACAAAAAGAAAAAGAAAAAAAAAAAAAAGAAAAATCATAATCTAACGGAGATGAAAGATGCAGCATGCTTCTAAAATGCTCACAGTCCGTAATGCGCCGGGTTTTTTGCCTTTATCTTCGGTTTTCCGTGGCGTGGGTAGAAATGCGTTACGCACTCTGCGCATAATAGAATCGAGTAGGGTTTAGGGGAAAAAAATAAAGGGATTTTTACCGCAAGATTCCTTCGGGATTCGGATTTTACCAAATAATCAGTGGACGATTACAAATTACATGGAGATGGAGGTGCGTCCTGCGCCACCATGGACAAAATCGGTCCAAGTAGGGCTCTATGGCCCCACCGTAATGTATGGGTTTTATCCACGCCGTTCATCCATTTTTCCAGATTATTTTAAAATATGAGGCTAAAAATGAGACAGGTCCGAAGGTAGAGTGGACCACACAATTGGGATTTTATGGCCACCGTTAAAAACTCTTGGGGCCACAGAAGCTGGAATTTGTGTTTTCCAATCATCCAGGTCTACCGGACCTTATGAACAGGTCCGTTGGATGGCAAATAAACATCGCGATGAGCCCTGGATAGTTTCAACGGTGGATATCATTATCACAACGGATTCCACTGGCGTGGTCCACATGAACCTTGGATCTGTCTTATTCTAGATTCACACACTAAAATGATCTGAAAAATGGATGAAGGGCGTGGATCAAACTCGTACATAAGGGTGGGGCCCACAGAGCCATACCTGGACTAATTTCGTCCACTTTCTCGTTGACGGATGAGAAATTACATATATGACTTCGTCTAAATTTTTCTTTAAAAAAATAGTGAAAGTCGAGAATGGCTAGGGGTTGGTTTATAAAATCCAAACCCATCCAATATATGCACCGCTGCTAAAGAAAAAAAAAAAAAAAAAAAAAAAAAAAAAAGAGCCATTCAAATCATTTTGCTACAATTGAATTGGATATTAACGTTGGTGTATATTATTTCTTATGAATTGGCCCATTGGATTTATTATATTTTTAGTTCATGTTGCTGAATTTATTTAACCAATCAGATCCTTGCTTGCCTCAAGTAGGTGACGAAAATCTTGCTTTTACACTGGGCCATGTTATCATTGAGATGTTAGCACTGCTGCATTATTAAAACAATGTATGATAATGTGGTTCAAATAAATTGCAACATGTAGAATTTTTTGCTTGTGAGAAGGAGAGAATTTAAAATCTTACTTAATAGATTGGATGTTAGACAAATTCCACCAGGGCCATATGATTGGACATGGATTGTGTCTTACCAGGCCCGTCTCTAGCCACGAACATGGATTTCTATAGGTGGGCCACTATTGATGTATATATGTATCCGCACTATCCATCCCTTCTCTCAGGTCATTCCAAGGTATGTACACAACAATAGGTAGATCCAACATGGACCATACCACAGATGGCTTTGCATTTAATGCATCCCAAGCTTATTATTTGGTGTGGTCCACTTGAGCATTGGATCTGTTTCATTTTTTTACACATACATTAAAATGATCTGCAATAAAGGATGGCAGCATGGATAAACCGATACATCACGGTGGGCCCACCCATCGAATCAGATGTTACAGTTGTTTCAATCAATCTGATTTTGGGACTGAGAATTAGCCACAGTGGGTTTCACAATTTAGTCGGTTTAACTTGAGTTAGTGTAGGTCCCACTTTTAAGATCATGAGTGCCCGTATATAGAGAGTCATACGCTGATAGAGTATTATATAACTCCTTAACTGCACGCTCTAATGTAAGTGCTTATGTGCCAAAAATTCCCTTGGATGGACCATACTATTTTCAACTCTGCGTCTGTGGGCCCCATCTTTACTACATTCTTATGATGGCCTGAAGAGGCAGTTAGTGGTGATGTATGTCCCCACACCTCCAATAGCTTAGAGTAATTTAATTGTAATGAAGTGCCACAACCTTGCAAGATTCAATGTATGATTATGTGTATGATGCTTAATGCGAGTGGACATTTTGATTTGATATGAAGGGTGTGGGCCCATCCAAAATTTCATAGTTATTGGTGATTGTAGTGATCCCATCCATCAATTATATTTTTTTCTCACCAGGCTCTGATTTCGAAGCATGCCAACGGCTATAATTGAGTTTAAGATTGTGGCCCACTTAAGTATTCCATGGGCCTCAAATTTCACCCATGTTTGTGTGACGCTCCTTTTTATTTTTTAATTTTTTTAAGGCGAATCCAAGGAACGGTTCAAATTTTAAAAACCATCTCATACTTTAACGTGTGTGAGAGGCTGTAGATGGGCGCCTGGCTACCACCATTTTTTTTAAAAAAAATGAGAGCAGGTTCCCAACATTTGCATGTCAACAGCAGATTCAATGAAAAATGAGTGGCATCCAAATAGGCCATCAGGTAGTTCAATCGGTGCATATGCTTGCTCATCTAGATTGTACGATTAATGGGCCACCTCTTTCATTTTTGTCCAAATGGATTAGCCTCCACTGAGATGATCCTATCCATCCGATCAATTGCATTTTTTAGTAATTAACGGAAATTTCCACAAATTTAGCAATGAGAATCATGAACTCAACGTACCGTTGTCGTCAAAGGAATGCTTAGATGAGATGGAATTTTTTATATGTAAGATTATAAACTTTGGCAATGTAATCAATCAAGCTATGGTCATAAATCATCGAATCAAAACCAATCAATTGAGAGCCCACCTCTTGAGTGGATCATAGTTTTACTACTCAAACAACACTAACAGTTCAATTAATTGGATAACCTTCGCATGTTCCGCAATGATTTACAATATTTTATTGATAGGAAACTTTTAAGGTATTTAATTGACAAAATTTGCAAACCAATACCCACTCAAGAGGCAAACTATCGAGCTGTTTGGATACAAGCAAAATCATGTTTGGCACGAGTTATTATTTAGAATAGACAAGTTGATTATAATTTGTCTAACTCATTCATGCACATCAACTAATAAAATGAAGTTAATTTGTTTACAAATATAATCAATAGCAAGTACAAGTGACAGTGGGCTGGGTTTAGGCTAGGCCAGGTCAGGCTAGGTTGGGGCCTGGCCCGAGCCTAAGACAGGCTTCACACAAAGAGCTCACACTCAAGTCCCCGAAAAAATTCATTAGGCCTCCTGAAAAAATTGGTTGAAGAAAGTTCATCTTTAGTTCCACGAGTAGGAACATAATGTTTTGCGTAGATGAATCACAAGTTGTTGATGTGTCACGATCCATATTCTAGCACCTGACACATGCCATGTGTGCAACCATCAATCTTCAAGTACCCTATATGTGCTACATGTGTTAACATGCGCAAACACCACAAGTGCTATACGTGCCACCATCCATCTTTAATCTTCTTACATGTTTAATAAACATCTAATTCACAAAGCATGTGTATAAAACATTAAAGATTCATCTTGTTACTTTGAAATTTCATTATATCTGATGTAACCAAACACAGCCCAAACTACACTGTTCGTGAAGACATGATCATAGCAAAGTTCAACTGGTGGAATGAACCACTTGCTTCTCAACATAGATTTTTGTTTTTAGAACATTGATTGGGACAAATGTGTTTCAGAGACAGGTCTCACACTGGCTGTTTGGATGCAAAGAGTCAATGGCAACGGCGTCATGCTTTGGTGCAATTATTCACTCGAACCATGTATGCTGGATCATGCTACACCAATTTCATTTTCATAATTTTCACATCAAAATGTTCTTTTCGTTATTAAGAGTTTTTACCTGGGATTGCTAAAAATTTCAAGACTGAGAAGTGTTTGGATGCACTGCAGAATCGAGGTGATGATTAATCTAGTAAAGCAAAATTGACCCAAATTGTAATTTAGATTGCAATCATATTGAGGGTCTAGCTCCAAGTTACATTTATGTTGCTTTCAAGTTCAAACTTTAAAGAGAAGTAACCACAAAAAACATTAATTGTTCCTTTTAACCACTTGCAGTTGCACATCCAAACATGGCCAAAGTTGGGTGAATGAGCACATGCCAAAAGTATTTGTATGGGCCAAAGAAGTTTTGGATTATATGCTGATATTTGTGTTCTCCCTTCATGCTGGTGGGAATCACCTTATAGGCAGGTTGGATGGGCACAAGAAGGTTTTGATTGTAGGTCTTTCCATCCCTACATTTTCCTATGGTGTGGCGCACTTGAGTTATGGATCTACCTCATTTCTGGACTCATGTCTTAACATGAGCAGGAAAAATGGATGGATGGATTGGATGTTACACAGACATCGTGGTGGGCTCATAATCATCGCATTATCACGTCCAAGAGGGAGAGCACTACAAGTGACACATGTGAATGAGTGGACTATTACATTGCCTCGGTTGGTTGCGCCAATCCGTGTTAGGATGTGATCTAAGAATTCAGGCAGATTAAAAAAAAAAAAAAAAAAAAAAAAAAAAACAAAAAAAAAACAGTAGGGACTGAGTTCACCATTGAAACTTGGGGACCACAAATTTTGAATTAGGCTGATATTTTTTTCCTCAATGGATTTCAGATCTGGCCTATATAATTAATCTTCGAATATTTCCCTTAAATGTACATTGGTGGATTTTTCTTTTTCTTTTTCTTATATAAAAAATAAAAAATTATATATATTATATAATATATATATATATATATAAAGGAATACTACACTGCTCAGGTTTTCAGTTCTACAAGTGGGGGCATGGTTCAATGATCTAGACCATTGATAAAAAGAGCCTTGCCAAGGTAGCCATACACCCAAATACTCCAGATTGACCATACGAATGATTTTTTTTATTTTTTAATATTTAGATTGAATAATCAAAGGGCTCCAGATTCTTTCATTGAAAGTAAAGCTCACATGAAAATCAGCAAGTCAAACCAGTGAAAAAAAAAAAAAAAAAAAAATCTCTACTAAAACTTGTAAAGAGTAACATATGGAACCTTTTTTTTGTTCTTTATTTCTAACATTATATGTAATCTTAAACCTTCCCAACCATAACTCTTAAACGGAATTTTAAGGAGGAAAAAAAAAAAAAAACATATTGCCCTTAAACCCTCAACTATCTGTGGTTTTAAGATCTACGTATGAACTATATACATTATACGACTGTTTGCACCGTGCACTATGCTACTCATTGGAGGCTCCAACAAAAAGCAGGCACATGGTCATCATTGCGGGGATCTGGACCATTCATCTGGTGAAACTGAGGGCAGATGGCCACAGCCGTGAAACTTTGTTGATTGAATAATCTTATCTGAAAAACTATCTGCAACCGGATGGTGAAAAAGAATATCTGCAACAGTTCAAGCCATACAAATATTTGGGTCATGGCCCATCCGGTGTGGGTCCTACCAGATGAGAGGTATAGGCTGCCCACACCGATGTGTCCTTGTGGGAACTCATGGTAAGTAGACTGTATTTCAAATAGTAAAAGTCAACCAAAATGATGACTGGGAGATTAATTACCTGTTTAAAATTAATTCACCGAACACCTCTGCATCCGCTGTGACTCATGGGGTTCGGCATGAAAGGATGCATCTGTACAATGCCTTTGTATGGGCCTATTATCATCTCATTGACTCCTCCTATAATTTATCTGCAATTCTTCCCAGAGCATCAGCCAGCTTGCTAAGGACACCGATCAAGCCATCAGCATGGTCTTTCCTCTGGTCTCTATCCAGCTGGCAATTTATATTCTGAGCTTCAAGCTGGGTTGTCAGCATTTTGCTATTCCGCTCCAGGACTTCAATCAGCTGGTCCTGCAGGTGGGGACCCCGTCACAGTCCGGTGACACCCGCCTCCGTTTCCGTCCTTCCTGAGATGCAGACCCTTTCTCAGGATCGACATCCAGCTGCTTCTCATTTTCCATGCCTGCGGCAAAAGTTCAAAAGGAAAGGATAGAAAATCATGAAATGCTTAATCTTTTTCCCATAAATGTTGAGTGGAAATGTTTAGCAGTGGAGCCTTGCTAATCTACCAGTTTCGTGGGGTGGAGAAGGTGCTGATGCACGCTTTGATGGGTCAATGCAGTTGGTCAACCCAAGTATGAAAAAACAATACTCAGATTGTGGGCATGGTTTTAAATATTGTCCGAAACTACCCGGCATCATCCGAGTCCTGTCGGATTTGGTTTGAAATGAAAAGAGTCACCGCACTGATACAGGACCGAATCGGACCAAGACATACTGGTTTCAGTCCCCCAGGTGAGTCGCAGTCTGAAAGTGCTACTTAAATCTATGTTTGTGGATCCCATCTCCTACATGAACCAAACAAAGTGGGTCCTTGCATCTCTAAGATGGGAATATACAAATGTCCAGATCAACCATTTGCACATGAGTGCAGATGTATAGTTGAGAAATCACGTGATCATCCGATTGGTTTGGTTTTTGCACCATGGCTTTGCTCCAAATGGTTTGAATGAATGGACTGTCCAGATCGATGATTGACCATGCAAGGTGTCAATTAAATGCCTTCGGGACATCGAGCAGTGGCCCCATGCAGGTGAGCTCATTCCAATAGTAGAAAATAACCACATGGAAATTTGAGCCAATGTCCACTGCACTCAAATCAAATACAACAAATAGAACTTTCACCTTCGATGGAACTGTTCCTTTGCAATCAATAATACAGGACCCTTACTCTAAAAAAGGGTTTTTGAATTTTGACAATTGTGACAGTGCAAGCTGCACTAGTGTACAGCTTAAATTCAAGAAACAGAGAAAAGAACAACCATGCTCTACCAAAGAGCTGCAACCAAGATGGCTACAGTCAAAGGTAGTTAAAAGCTTGCTAGAAAAACAGGAAAATACCAAAGCATGATATATTGATACATGAAATCTTCTACAGCAGAAAAGCGAGCCTTATCTTTCAATAAGTGATACGTTTTTGAAGGATATATCTGAAGTTTCATTGAACCTCATTGCAAATATACAAGTAAGCTCTAGATTCTTACCTGCATCTAAATGCCCTTGATCAAATGGGTTGTACTGTTTTTCTGCACCCAAAGGAAAAAATCAAGAAAATTACTAGCAATTCTCCACCAACTCTCTCTCGAAGCTCCAAAATCTTAATTCCCAAACAATTTCACGTATTAAAAGAAAACCCATCTCTACAAACCCATCGCTGAAGATACCGAGAAAGAGAGAGAGAGAGAGATTCTTTAATAAAATTTGGCACCTTTGGAGGAAAAAAAAAAAAACGTGCAACAAAATTGTTTAAAAATAGGAGTCAAAATGACTCCACAAGCAAATACAACACTTTTCACACCTCTAAAACCAAACAAAGAACTTCTGAAATGAGGAAATATCATAAGATACATGGCCAGTCTATTTGTGTAGGACATGTGGATTTTCAATTATGGCAAGTAGAGCATAAGGTTCAGTAATCCAGACAGTTGAACCGTTGCATCCCAATGTGGCTTCACCATGCCCCAGAAATCTCCCACACTGGAAGATCTCAGTGATCAATCATGCAACCTTTTTCACTTGAATGCAGACGGTAGATCACTATAATCATCTAAGCCATATCCTAACAACTTGAGGTTAGTTGCAAATAGAAAGGTTAAGATAGTCCCATTGTGGAAAATTTTGCGGCAGTGTCCAACCATGGTGGAGTGCAACAGACTGCAGTTATGACTACCAAACCACAAGCCTCACCTGTCAAACTCAAACCTACATATACGACGCAAAGATGTGGGTCACATATTGTACAATTCCTCTCTCAAAATACTGGTGCAACCCAAATCGGCGCTATCGGTTAGGATGATTGTTGGGCAATCCAGCACCACATATGTACTAAACAAGTCTCCAAGTGCATTAAATTTTAATTTTTTTAAAGAATATCATTTATATCAATGTGGTTGTGCAACTTAATCAAATACCCTCTATTATATACATCCCAATTCCTACGTCTGTCGTCTGCCAAGGAAAACAAGATCCCCAATGCACCACAAACTCAATGCAATGTGCACACAGACAGATCCAAAATTAAAATAGAGAATCTTCCAAATCACTAAAATTCAGTCCACAACTTCAAATCATTAGGGCCTGTTTGGTAGATGCCTAAAAATGAGCTCGTCTCACTTTAGTTAATCACGGTATGGATTGGAGATTATGATATTTTTATCAAGATTATTCTAATCCTAAACAAAAAGAAATCATCATCATCATCACCATCTAATTGGATCGACTAACTCCACCCATGTCCTTCTAGGCATTCCCCTTGCCCTTTGGAGTCTTCAACCTGAACCAACTCATTCCTTCCGACCAAAGACCAAAAAGAAATATGATCTCTGATACATAAGTTTATACCATATACAAGGATAGATAAGGCTAGTAGCATTTAGCCAATTTACGCCAACTCATTCCTTCAACCAAAGAACTTTGGATATTCAACGGACATGGGAAGACATTTTAAATGAAGGCTGGGGGTGTTTGAGAACTAGAAAATGTAGCTGCTATCCGTCATACAGTTCTGATTTCACCTGGAAAAAAGCCTTTAAGGGTTTAAATTTTGCCCACGAGAAGACAACTTACCCAAGCAATTAGTTTTAGTAGCAGTTTAAAATGCAGGACAAGGGAAGGGGAAGGGTATTTTGGTAATTAAAAATTCCTCCCGCTTTCTTGCAAGTGCGCGAACTCTCTTTTCCCGATCCAGACATTCACTCTCCTTGATCTGTCTCTTCCTCCCTCTCTCGAGGTGTGTCGCACGTCCTCTGTCTCTCCTCTGTTTTTTCCTATCCCTCCCTCCCTCTACGTGCATCGAACGCGCCATACCCTACTACAATCAACTAAAATGAGATGGACTCATTTCTAAGCGTCTGCCAAACGGGCCCTTAAGAATTCTTGACAAAACCATACAACCCTCATCATCTCCAAAATCAAACAAAGAAAAGAGGAATTATAGAACACTTGGGCATGCTTGTACAATAAAGTTTAGGCTTTTAATTATAGAAGTGCGGCCCATTGTTTAGTGATCTAAATCATTTCAAATGATGGGCCCTACTGTGGATGACACCGATCTTCCAATTTGGGGAATTAATTGTGAATGGGCCATCCAGTTTAAGGTCCATCATATCAACAGATTGGATCATTGAACCATGGCCCTCTTGCAAAATTCAAACTGAAATCCAGAACCTACTGTACAAACTCTCAATTCGGGGCACCAACTAAGCACCGATCAGAGCCTGTTATAATTGTCCACGAACGTCGATTGTCCACATTACACAAATCCCACTTATAAGATGATCTTAACTGTCTGATTAATGGGCTACAAACGGATTGCCAAAAAGATTATTTGGAAATGGTAAACAATTGAACATGAACAGGTCCAGATATTGGATGAGAAGGATCATCCAAACCATGCAATTTGTGGACAGTGGTTCATCCGTGGAGGGACCCATACAACAAACGGTCTGGATCATGGACCATCTTGCCATATGCCCATATGCCTTATTTCAGTGCAGCACACCAGATGGTGAAAATTGGTATGCTGCACCTCAGTTAGAGGAGGAAGCCTCGCTATAACAAACTGCATGAAAACATTCCATGATCCGTGCCATTCATCGCATGGCCCACGCCACAGATGCCATAATCCTACCCATCCAATTGCCAGACCATTTCCTGTCCAATCCCAATTGTCAACAAAGTCCTTTCTTACGCCGATCAGACGGTTATGATTATCTGATCATCAAATTTCCTCTACCCTGTCCAACCCACAATCCAATTCACCCAAATGAACGGTCCAGATCAAATTGACCACCATCTAACATGCCTAATTCAAGTTCACAATACCAAATTCTTGAATCCATTCACCAACCCCCAGCTGAGAGATAACTCAAACAAAATTTAAAAAATATAATTAAAAAAAAAAAAATACCTGAAATCGGCGCTGCCTCCGTCACCGGACTCTCATCCTCCGCTGCTGCTGCTGCTGCTGCCACCTTCTCCGGACTCCCCTTCCCTTCCTCCGGCCCTGACTGCTCGAAATCCGAAAACAGCCCATCATCGGCTGCCGCAGCCCGCCCGCTGTCAAAGATCACCTCCTCTCCTTCCTCCTCCTCGGCCTCCTCCCCGGCCTTCCCCTCCACGGTGGGCCCCACGCCCCCATCCAAGATATCATAAACCTCCCTATCAAAGAACCCGGGCATCTTCTTCTCCCTCCTGACATCATTCCTCATGGCCCAGAACGAATCGGACGGCTCTAATCCGACCCTCGACTCCCACTCCTTGATCTTCTTGTAATCCCCTGACAGGTTGCTCCATCTCTTCCTGCACTGCACGGGCCCCCTGTTCACGCCGTGCCGCCTACAGTACGACGCGACGGACGCCCACTTCGGTTCGGCGGGCGTCGGACCGAAGGCAGTACGGCCACGACGGACGCGGGACTCGGCGACCTTCTTCCCTTGGATGAGGACAAGGATCTCCTGGCGGGTCCAGCGCGGCAGGCGAGGGGGGCGGTTGGCATCATCGTCGTTAGAGTTATAACGCCCGTTAGAAGATGACGGGGCGCCGTTAGTCGGGGGTGGCGAGTGGAGGGCCATTTTAAGAAAAGGATGGGGTTTTTGTGACTTCGTTTGGGGGGAATGAGGTCACGTGACGTCACGGAGGGAAACGGCGTTTTGGACGGAAACGGACGGAGGTCCGTTTGGAGGTAAAGGGGCCGTAACGTGCCTTTGGGACGGGAATGCAGAGAGAGAGAAAGAGAGAAGAGGCTGGTTGGGTTTAAGAGTCTTCTTAATCTAATCTTTTGCCCTACACGCGTTTATCTTAAGTGCATGCAGGCTGTGCTGACGTGGCACGCGTGTGTGGGATCTGGGGCGTTTATCAAGTGGACCATGCTGTGTATTTGACCGGTAGAAATTAGTGACTGCGTGTACGTATGCTGAATGTGGATTGTGAGCTACTTGAAGTGTGGTGCATGTGTGGTCCACCCGATGATCGGACACACCTGATTTCCAGTCAGTTTACGTGTGAGCGAGGTTGGCTGATGAACGGCTCAGATCTCACACTTATGTGTGTCTACATGTAATCGTCAACAACCCTGTTTTTAGGATGCGGATTTCCTGCGAAAGCCTTTTGCGGGAAGTTTCTGCGCTGGAAACTTAGGTGGGGCCTACCGTGATGTTTTTGAGAAATCCACCCCGTCCATCCGTTTTTTGAGATCATTTTAGGAATTGAGACCAAATTGGAACAGGATCCAAGGCTCAAGTTGGCCGCACTAAAGGAAAATGTGTTCAGGGAAATTTCTACCGTTGAAACGTTCTTGGCGTCGACAGTGATGTTTATATGCCATCTATACCGTTTGTAACGTCATCCATATTGAGATGAAATGAAAACACAAATATTATCCTGATTCAAAGCTTTTGTGGCCACACGAATATTTCAACTGTTGACATTTAATAATCACATTTTTTGACCCACCAGAGCATTGGATATGATTCATTTTTCGTCTTACATCCTAAAATGAACTAAAAAAACGGATGAATGGAGTGGATTTCTCAAAAACATCACCTCAGGCTCCACCTATGTTCCCAGCGCAGGAACTTCATGCTAAAGGCTTTCGCAGGGAATCCCCGGTATCCCTGTTATTAAGCAGCGCGTAAAACACCTCAGCACTGTGGGGCTTACCATGCTGCATATGCAAATCTACTCCGTACAGAAGGTGGTAACCCTTATTTGAATGGTACATAAAAAAGCTCAGCCTGATATAGAACTCTGATGGGCCACACTAATAGGAACAATGTAAAATTGCTCCTAAAGTCTTTAATTTTATACGGTGTGGCCCACAAAATTATTTCAAATATCATCTTGATCTAAAACTTCTCTGTCCCCCAAAATTATTTCAACGGTGAGCATTCAATCCTCACTGTTTCGTGTGGTGTGGTCCACCTAAGATTTGGATCTGCCTAATTTTTGGTCTCATGCCATCAAAATGTTCTGAAAATATGTATGGACGGCGTGGATAAAACACATGCATCATGGGGTGCTTAAAGAGATTTTGACACTGGTGTTCCGGTCACAAGACAAACCGCGTCCGAGAATTCCTGTCCACGTAAGTGCATGCATTAGGGAGGCGGATAGCGTACTGAGTAAACCCTGCGGGCCCACCGTGATTTACGTTTTTTATCCACTCCGTCCATCCGTTTTAACATATAATTTCAATTTTCCAACACAAAAATGAACCATATCCAAAATTGAACTTTGGACCCTGAAAAATATTATCAGGGGCCACAGAAGTTTTATATCAAGATGATATTTGTTTTTTACCTTCATCCATGGCTGTATGACCTCATGAACGGTTGGATGACAAAAAAACATCACTTTGGTACTTAGAAATCTTTCAACCGTGGAAATCATTATTCCCAGTATTTCCTTTGGTGTCGTCCGTTTGAGAAATGGATGCGCTTCGATTTTTTTCTAAAATCATAAAATGAACTTTAAAAACGGATGGACGGTGTGGATAAAATACATATATTTACGGTGGGCCCAATAGAGTTTCTCCGTACGATAAAAGCGTAAAGAGTAACTCAGCATTAGAAGATTCATGTGATAGTGGATTCGCTTTTGTTTCGACTGAGGATTCTCTTTGCAGTACATCTGACATTTTGACAAATCTTTTCGAGATCAGGACTATTCATTAGGTAGGGACCACCATGAAAACTCCATGGCCTGGAAATTAGCCACGCGTCACAAATCAAGTGAACCACACTTTTACTTTGAAAATGGTCCGCGTGACTTACATCCACACCGTCCATTTTTCTCACACGCATGCGCCCACACCACGAGTGGACCAGCTTCGTTCTGGTACATGGGGGTGTTCGCCGTGGAC
This sequence comes from Magnolia officinalis, assembly GCA_021015155.1. NCBI lineage: Eukaryota > Viridiplantae > Streptophyta > Magnoliopsida > Magnoliales > Magnoliaceae > Magnolia > Magnolia officinalis. The sequence goes on from JAJHSJ010000913.1 coordinate 15,165, forward strand.
CCATGTGATGAAAGGCTGAGATATCGCAAAAGCAGGCCAATTGTAACACGTGTTCCTTACAGATGAATCATTAATCGCACGAGTGGCCTAGAGAGGCCGTTAGGGGAAGCGTGTTGCACACCCACCGCCGGGGATATCCCTGATGTCACTACGTGGCCCAATATCTAGGGGTACACGTGTATTTTATACACACCATTCATATGTTCTCCCATCTCATTTTTTGGGCATGAGCTTTTTTTTTTTTCAAATATGAAGTAGATCGAGAGATTAAAAGAATCACACCATACAAAATAGCGGAGATTGATGGCATACCAATGAAAACATTATGTATCACGAAGTTTTGATCAAGCTCATATAATATATGGGATTTCCCTTCATCACATTATGTATGACCTCCGTTAGATGGCAAATAAACATCACGATAATATAACTGACCAACTTATTTACTCTAGTGTAGTTCACTTCAATTTTGGATTTGTTTTATTTTGAGCCCATGGCTTAAAATGAACTTGCAAAACTAACCGGTTAGAGTTGGTCTTTACTCTTTCTCGGGCGGTAGACTCTCAGGAGTTTCAACTCTGATCAAGGGTTCGAGTACCCATAGCCATAGGTGGTGAAATTCCACCAGTATGAGTGTGTGGGGGTGTGTGCTTGTGTAATAAATAAATTAATAAATTAAATAAAATAAAAAATTAACTGGGTAGAGAGGTGCGGTCAATCTTCCACCTCATATTGTATAGTGACCAAACATTATGAGTAAATTAAGTGCGGCCTGATATTCCTCACCCAGGATAGAGTAGATTAAGTGCAGCTTGGTCTTCCTAACTTAAGAAGGTGGACCAATTCACCTTGATATATGTATTTGTCTCTAATTTGTCCATCTATTTTGATACATCATTTTAGGGTATGACCTTGAATAATATTTGAACCTCCAGTGGATGATACGGGAGGAAAGAGTCATGATTGAATTCCCTACCACCGTAATGTTTCAATGATGTTTATTTGCCATCAAAATCGTTGATAAGGTTACATAAACCTTGGAAAAAAAAAAAAAAAACAACTATCAGCTTGCTTCAAAACTTTTTGTGGCCCATTAATAGTCAATTATCAAGGTTTCTAATGGTATAAACCACCTAAGAATTAGATTTTCTTATTTTTGAGCTCATGGTTTAAAATGATCTTGCAAAACAAATGAACGCACTTAAATATATAATGCATACATCAAAGTGGGCTCCACTATAAAGGACGCATCATCTTGGGTGAGGCAAGGGTCACACCTAATCTGTCCTCTTTGCAGTGTTTGGAAGCAAAAAGAAGCTACTGGTGGTTTTAGAAATTGAGCCTGCACAAGGTATGTTTAAAAGTTGTTAGAGTCTATGGATGGTGTTAAGCACTTAGTATGTTTGTATATTGCCTGATGTATGTGAAATTTGATCGTGTCATATGCTGTGATCAGATACGAGCTTTTATACCGAACAACCTTAAAACATGCTTTGTGTGTAATCTCTAACACCACCATGTAGCTCAATCAAATCCCGCCACATGGATATCCGGCAATATGTGTCCATGCGTTTAGGATTGGAAGAGGACTGTTTGGGTATCTTTATATTCTATGCTTTATGAGGGGTTTTTTTTTCTATAGAAAAGGTTAAGAGAGATCGCTTTCTTTGTTTGGGATTTGATTAGGCACCACTAACTTCACATCTACACTACACATGAGGTTCGCTAGCGTACATCCTAGCGTACTGCAATAAGATACGTCAGGACTTTAGCCATTGGATATAGGTCCTTTCCAATAATCCAAACCGTTCATATAGTGGATCTCACTGTGGATGAGGGTTACCCGAAAGAAATTTGAGATCGAATCATTTTAACCCTTAATTATTTAAAGATCAATGACACCATACATATGCAATGGAAAAGAGTCAAATGATTGAAGAGACAAAGTATTCCAATGTAATGGTCTTTATTTAAAAATATTCCACATCAAAGGTGAGGCGCAACATCTAAATGGTTTAGATCATTAAAAGACTACGATAGAACCGAAAGCTAAGGTCTCGATATATTGTAAATCAGTACGTCGGAATGTATACCAGCAACCTCTCTCAATATATGTTTTCCGGAGATGGTAATGGTTCAGTGTAAATCATTAAGAACTGGAACGTGGTAGAGCCCTCTATCTGCAGTATACGTGGCAGGATAATGAACAAATCTGGGCCGTCCATCTAGTGGGTCCTACTCTTGATAATTTACTTGCCAGAAATTACGGTTATCAAAACGCATATATCACATTTTCTTCGACTTAATCAACGTTTGAATGGCAAGTGTTTTTTATTTTCTACCGTTGCTTTTTGAATAGCCACAAATCTAACGGATTGCATCATCTGAGCGATGTATTTTCTCACTTTAGGAGAAACGAGATGAAAGGTCTTGAATGATAATTATAGCCACGTGTACGGTAGAAAGATGGCTTTACGATATTCGGGTTCTTCAGTCACTATCTTATGATGTCCTACAGGTTCATGCACCATCCCTATTGGCTATTACTATTTCTTTCAAGAGCCGGTTCCTCAGCAGCTATTTGTAGGACAGGCTTATTCTACAACGTTGTGTGTGCTACTCACCATGATTTTCGCATGAAATCTAATCCGTCTATCATGTGAGACCCATCATTTTATTCTTGGATCCCAAATATCTGGCCGATCCAATACTTAGATGGGCCAGATATTGTAAAATCATACATAATACTTCTAAAATCATGTGGTGTGGCGCATCTGAGTTTTAATATGGAATGATTTTGAGTTTTCTTATTAAAAATGGTCGGTAAAATCCTCTAAATCGATTGGATGGCATGTATTAAACAATTTGGGTCCCACAAACAATATGAAACATTTTAATGGTACACATCCCCATCCCAAATGTTTCCTGTGGTGTGACCCACCTGTCCGTTGGATCACCATGATTTTTGGTATTCAAAGTAAAATTTAATATTTACACTTTATGGACGGATTGGATTTGTTCTTTACATCATGATTGGCCTCATACATCGTTGTAGAATAAACTTATTATACAAAGCTTTGCAGACGAACCGTCCTCTTTCTTCAGTTGATTAGAGTTTACACTATCCTTCCATTGACATAATCTCTCTCTCGGATTATTCTATCGAAGAAGGATAACTTGATAAGGCACCATTTCTTAGATGGTGGTGATTGGTCTATAGTACACGTGGCGGGTATTTCGGCATCGACGTACGTGTATCCAGACCGTCCAAATTGAAAGGCCCACCTTGAATGGAGCCTATCAAAACTACGGGCAAAATCAAAATAGATAACAGCTAAAATGCAGGATTAAGATTGCCACACGTGTGCGCCGTGTGCCCTCCACGTATGAGTCACCACCATATTAAAAGTGGTGGCGTGTCTTCCATTAATGACATAAAGTCTAGTCTAATCTTTCCATAGAAAGAGCTCTTCCAAGCGCACACACGTGTGCAATAAAGCTCGTGTACACGCCACACATGTGCCAGCATGTTATATAGGTGCGACATCCAATCCATCCATCATCCTTCTACATATTTTCTCAAAATTAAATCTCATCCACTCAAAACACGGGCCGAAATACAAAAACTAGGTTGAAGGGTGAGAAAACTTCAGCCAAGTTTTTCAGATCCGTACATTGGTTTTGCAAACTTTGGCCCACCAGATCAGTGGATCAACATGATTCTTGGGATATGGAATCAATATAGTGGTGCTGATCTGATGGATGGATTGGATCTCATACCTATCATGTCATGCTGGCACACGTGTCATGTGCGTGTGCTTTATTGCACACGCCCGTGGGCTTAGCAAAGCTCAATTAGGCATACTCTCACCACAAAAGCTTGCTTTATTCAAATGTTAGGTAGCGTTTGGACCACGATTTTGTCAAATAGTACTTGCATCTTTGCAGTTGGTTTGCAATTTAAGGGTTGTCCAAACGCACCCTTACACTAATTAGCCATGCCACATTGTACATTGCTACTGACACCCTAAACTGTGGTTGCTCATCCACCGCAGACGTCTAACAATGCATTTAAATCAGGATTTTGAACGGTCCAAATTGTGGGTCCCACCCATTTTGGATGGAGCAAAAAATGCATTCACACTACGTGTGTGGTGGATGAGTTGCCATAGTTTAGGTTGATTAACGGCATGATGGTTTAAGCTAGTGGGTATCATCTGAACGGTTTGGATCTTCCATACGTGTGTCTATTTGACACATGTGATGGCGGGAACGAATGGTACAAGACTGCAAAATGATGGACCATCCGAACATGCTATTTTGTGAGTTGTGGGAAACGCACATTGTAAAAAGGTAATTTTATTGGGGGTGTTTACTTTTCATTTACCATGTGAAAACTTGGCCCACCTGTGACAGATCCAAGCCGCTCATCAGGCTCATCCAACCGTCCATATGCCTCCTCTAACAATTCAGATCGATCTGATCATCAGGTTGGTTCTTTTGCACACAGAGGGCTACCACCTGATCAGACTACCCTGATTTTTTGAGACAACGAGACACGAGGTGGACCCACCTGATGGACAGCTTGGATCTTGTACACGTGCTTTATGTTTCCACGTGGAGTGCCGGAGAAGTGCGCTGGTTCAAGTGCGCGTATCATCCTCTTAAAAAACTTTGATGATCCGGTTGAGTGTGATAGTTGATGCTCAAGCACTACGAGGTTGTATAACTGCCGTGCAATTAAATCAAAGTAAGCCGTCTAATCGCCTGGACCCATTTTATACATGGATTATAAGCGAACTTTTTTTAATAATTTGGAAACTGAACTAGTCAATTGATGGACATTCATTGGACGGTTGAGATGAAACTAGCCAACGGGTCCGGATTCAGAAAGTACTTTTCTAGGAATCAGACTTTAAAATTGTTACAGTAAAGTTTCTATTTTTTTTAAAATAAAATTTAAATTTTAAAATTTGAGTGGGAAAGTGATCACCGTCTCGTCATACTTCCTCTTATCTCTCATATTACAAAACTTTCCTCATCGCAATTTTTCAAAGAATTTTCTTTCCTAAAAAGGAACGTAAGATAACCAAAGAAAAATTCGTAGAAAAAAAACATGAAAAGAAAAGTAGGAAGAAAAATTTTTGGAATTCACTTATTAAGGTTAGTATTTTATTTTTATTTTATTTATACAATAGTTAATTTGACATGATCTACACATTGGATGGATTGTATCAATCAAACATCCATTGTGTATATTTAATTCATTCATGTAAAAAGGCATACGCATTGCTTTAAGACTAATATGTATAATGTGAGATTTTAAGGTATGCGCATGTCTTTAAGGCTAATGTGTAAAATATGAGATTTTTTCATGATGGACAGTGATTAGTATGATTTGTATTGCTTATGGGTATTATAAGACTTAATTATGTAATATTTTTAAGAATCAGACCAATTCGACACTTATTGGACTGTACTGATAATAATTCTACTAATTTTCTTCTTTAATCTAATGAAATTGAATAAATACTGGAAGAGAAATTCTCTGCAAAAGATACAACTTGACACAGAATTATATGACATAATCTGAAATATCTGATTAAATCATCACCATTCATTAGTTCATTGATATTAAAATAAATTAAAATCTTAAATTTTATACTGATCGGACCATTGGATGGGCAACATTGATCTGAGGAAATGATAAATAATGAATCATACATTTTATTCATTATACGTAATTGTAAAATTAAAGAAAATTCTTATTTATGTAATTTTAGGAAGTCTTAATTCAATTCAAACCGTTGGCTTATGGAATCATTTCCACCGCATCAAGGTGAGTGATCCCGATGTGTTTCTCATTCATCAAGTAAAAATAAATAAATTGTTTGATATGTTGTATAATTTTCATGTACTCTTAGTTGATTTAAATGATTGTGTGATTCTTGTATTAATATGATAATAATGATATGATTTGATTAATATGTTAGAATATGTTGATCTAAACGTGATAATCGAAATAATCTATGCAATACATAATTCATGATTACTTGGTGCATCTATCAATTGCATGCACAACACGTGCGGAATTTTTGGGGGACCTCCCTTGATGGTATCCTGGTAGAATCGTTACCAGAAGCCCACTATACTAGTGAAAGCCTACTCAAGGAGTGGATGTGGGCCTTACCTATGCCTTCCAAATGATAGAAATCTACTAAGGGGCAGATGCGGGTTTACGGGTTTTCAAGTCAAATAAGTGGACAGAATATCCCACTTGATGCATTTATGCATTACATTTGCATTTTATATATATAGGAAAAGGTACTAGGTACTATGCGCTCGACCTGATGGGACCATCCCATGAGGTCAAGCTGTGTGGGCCCCACCGTGATGCGTTTCGAACATCTACCATAATGAATGTAAGGTATGTACATGAAACAAATACCTTTTTATTTTATTTTATTTTATTTTATTTTATTTTATTTTATTTTATTTTTTTTTTGGGGGGGGGGGGGGGGGGGGGGGTTATGTTATTTAAAAGGTTTATAAAAACCTATAAAATCATTGCCTCTGTTTGTAAAATAGTAGGATTTTGAAGTTGTAGTTCAGATGTTTGTAGAAATGCCTCAATGGCGAACTCGACTCGATCTTGGCTCGAACTCGGCCTGAGCCATTGACTGAACCGAGCTGAGCTGGCCAATTAGGCTCGAGAACCGAGCCGAGCCGAGTTCGAGCCGAGGTCAGCCAGTGTTCGAGTCGAGTCGAGCTGAGGCCAGCTCGGCCTCAACTCAACTTGATGTACACCCCTACTGGGAATCCAGGTGGGACCCACTGTGATGTTTGTGAGAAATCCTCTTCGTCCATCCTTTTTTGGAGTTCATTTTAAGATACGAAGCCAAAAATGAATTATATCCAATGCTCAAGTGGGCCGAAAACGTGATAATCGTAGGATCCACAGTTAAAATATTTGTGGGGCCACAGAAGTTTCGAATCATGCTAATATTTGTGTTTTCAGTTCCTACCCGTAGGAATGACATTATTAATGGGGATGGCATGTAAGCATCAATTTTTTAACCCAGGGAGGTTTCAACGGTAGGAATTTTCCTAACTACCTTTTCCTTTAGTATGGCACACTTAAGTCTTGGATCCTTCTCAATTTTGTTCTACTCCCCTGAAATGAGCTCAAAAAACGGATGAACGGAGTGGATTCTTGACAAACATCACTGTGGGCCCTACATAAGTTTACAGGAAGTAACTTCCTGCGAACGGCTTTAGCAGGAAATCCACGTCCGTGGTGTTGGTAACGGATTGGCTGGTGTACCACACACCAACTATATAACTGATGTAGGTACGTGTCGTGCGAAGACGAGCACTGGCGCTCCTCGAGCTCCGAGTTGTACGAACGGTTCAAAGGAGATCAAAGTTACATGGGCCCCACAATGATGTATTTATTATATCTGAACCGTTCATATATTTTTAGAGATCATTTTAGAGCATTACGCAAAAAATGAATCATATTAAAAAATCATCTGGACCACACCACAAATAACAGTGGAGATAATGATTTTCACCATTAAAAAATTCTTAGGGCCCACCATAATGTTTACTTTCCATCCAATCTGTTCATAAGGTCACAAAGACCAGAATGAAGAGGAAAAACAAATTTCATATTGATCCAAAACTTCTGTGACCCCAAAAAGGGTTTTAATGGTAGACGTTCAATCCCCAATTGCTTTTTGCAGTGTGGTCCACTTGATAGTTATATCTCTCTTATTTTTTCTCTCAAGCCTTAAGACGAGCTCGTCAAATGGATGGACGGTTTGGATATAACACATACCTCATGACCAGACATATAGAACTTGCTGTCGTTAATAATGCGGCTATATAGCTGGTGTGTAGAGGTGGGCAGAACTGACCCGATCCGGCCCGTTCCGAACAGAACCGACGTCCTATATTGAGCCTGATCGGGTCGGGCAGTACAGATCCCAAAGATTTTTGGGTCGGGTTCGGATTTATACTTACTCGAATCGATCCGATCCGATTGGATTCGATTCGATCCAACCCGACCCAATCCGGCCCCATCATCATGTATTTGTTTCATCCATTCCGTTCATCCATTTTACATATCATTTTAGGACTTCATGTAAAAAAATGATAATGATATAAATCTCAGGTGGACCACACCACAGGAAAACAATAATGATTGGATATCCACCATTATAATCCTCCTAAGGTCCACTGTACCGTTTATTTGATATCTAATCTGTCGATTAGGTCATAAGGACTCAGATGAAATGAAACAATAAATATCAGCTTGATCAAAAACTTTTATGGCCTCCAAAACATTTTTAATGGTCAACGTTCACTCAACACTGTTTCCTACAATGTGGTCCACTTGAGATTTCTATGTACCTCATTTTTGTCTAATAACATAAAATGATCTATAAAAATAGATGGAGGGCATAGATGAAGCACATACATCATGGTGGGGCCCACAGAGCACCGTCCACAGGCCATTTGCCGGTGGCAGGGGAGTAGGCGAGTAGCCCATCCGTCAGTAGACGCTCCTCAAGCTCCGAGTTGTACGAACGGTTCAAAGGAGATCAAAGTTATATGGCCCCACAGTGATGTATTTATTATATCTACACCGTTCATATACTTCTAGAGATCGTTATAGGACATTATCTAAAAAATGAATAATATCATAAGATCATCTCGACCGCACCACAAATTGCAGCAGAGAATGATTTTCGTCGTTAAACAATTCGTGTGGTCTACTTGATAGTTAGATCTATCTTATTTTTCATCTCAAGCCTTAATACGAGGTCACCAAATGAATGGATGGTTTGGATATAACACATACCTCATGATTAGACCCACACAACTCGCTAATATAAATACAAAATCAAAACTGTGCATGTGCTTGTGTGAAAAGTAAGTCTTGCCGTGCACGTAAAGTAACGTCCAGTGAAAACATGAATATGCAAGTGAAATGTTCTTTCAGAGCCATGTGGGGCCCACCTTGATGTATATGTTTTATCTAAGTCGTTCATCCATTTTGACATATCAATTTAGGCCTTGAGCAAAAAATAGCATATATTAAAGGTTTAAGTGGACCACGTTATATGAAAAGTTAAATTAAATTCATAAAATCCGAATTGTATCCAACTCGGTTTCTCTGGCCGAGTCGGACTCGGTTCGGGTCAGACGAATCATGTATCGAATCGGTTTCGGGTCAGGTGACTCGGATTTGATTTCGGATATGTTCGAGTTTGGGTCAAACCATTGCCATTTCGGATAGGATCGGGTTGAACCCAATCCGCTCCGATCCGGACCGATGCCCATCTCTACTGGCGTGAGGTACACTAGCCAATCCAATTCCGTGTTGGGGTCCCATGCAATCCGCGTTCAGGTGGATGGTCTGGATGGTGCATTTCCCAAACATAACACTTATTTAATGGTCCTAGCCATCCGATTGGAGGCCATAAAATGGACGGTCATAAATAAAATGGTCAGTGGTCCAAATTCAACAACTCCATGGTCATCATTTGTGATTACTAGCATGCGATCCATCAGCTTTTGCTATAGAAATTTGAATTGGCTTAAAATGTATGCATGTACCGTTGATGAGTCACCACCATTTAAGAGAGTTGAAATTACACGTTGGATTCTAGAGTTGGGCATCTAGTCGAGTTGGACTGAGTTAGGGCTGGCCAACTCGATTCAGTTTTGAACTATGCTTGATTTGAACTCGAGCCGATTTGATATTGAGTTTAGCATGCTTGACCTGATCGGAGCCCGGTATGCCTTGTACTGATCCGGACTGAGTTCGAACTGGTCAAAAGTACCGAGTTGAGTCAAGTTGGCATCGAGTAGAGGGAGGGAGGGAATGGAAAGAGAGAGAGAGGAGGAGGAGGAGGGTGGTGATGGTGTTCGAACTGGTCAAAAGTACCGATTTGAGTCAAGTTGGCATCGAGTAGAGGGAGGGAGGGAATGGAAAGCGAGAGAGGAGGAGGAGGAAGGTGGTGATGGTGGTGGGTGGTTTATCGGACTTGGAAGACGAGGATGAGGGAGGGAGAGAGACACCCTGATCCATAGCTCAAGTGGAAGATTGTGTGAAAGATACCTGATTCCAACACTGAGGTCTTAGTATCAATTCCCTAGTGGGGGTGGCTAACAGTGAAGTGTGAACTGAAAGTGGGTGTACTAACAAGCTAAAAATAAAATAAAATAAAAGGGAAGGGAGGGAGAGAGAGAGAGTTTGAGTTCGGATTGATGAGGATTTTCTCCTCAGGCTTGACCGATCGAGGGTGGTGCTCAATCAGTCGAGTGGTACTCGACTCAAAGTCTAGCGAACAATTGGTTTTGGAACTCCGTGGTACTTGACCAGTCGAGGAGTCTGCTCGACCGGTCCAGGGTCCGCTCGACCGGTAGAGGACCCTACTCAACTAGTTGAGGTTATGCAGATTCATGTCTGGATTTTGTGCGGACTGCGTAAACTTGAGGCGGTTTCGCAAGAGGTGCGGAAGGGAGTTGCCTAAACTATAAATATGGGTCCCTAGGGTTGTTCTATGGGATGCAAGAGAGTTTCCTAAAGCTTTACAAGGGTTTGCTAAAGGGTTTAGGGCTATCAAAGGGTGAGGGAAAGAGAAAAAGAGAGAGAGAGGAAGCTTGTGGAAGGGAGGTTCTGCTCGTAAAGGTGATCTACTTCGCAGTCAACGTCTCAACTCTTTTACGTCTTCGTGATCGGTGAGATCTCTCCATTTTCTTTATTCTCTGATTATTTATCCGCTCCTGCGTGAGTAAAGAAGGTTTGATCCAAGTGAGGAGTGCTTGTGATCAGTTGTAACGTTCTACTTCATAGTGAATTATTGGTCTGGACTAGGTCGCATGCTTTTTACCTCTTTGAGGGTTTTCCACGTAAAAATCTCTTATGTCATGTGGTTTGTGCTTTGATTTATTTCATTGCTTTATTATCTCGTAATTCTGGTGTTATTTGGCAGGCTAGATCCTAAGGTTTTATGCAACGGCCCCAGCACGGATTAGGTTCGGGTGCGACAAGTATGGTTATAAATACTTATAAACTATACACACCTGAATTCGAGTCGAATCAGATTTTGGATCGAGTTAGTCTGATGGGATCGAGTTTTGGGTCGAGTTACTAGGTAACTTGAACTCAACTTGGTTTAAATACAGATTGGGCGGGCGAAGCCTACTCAGTTGGGACCGACTCACCTATTCAGTTCGAGTCGAGTCAGATCCGAAGGAGTTTGGCGAGCCGAGTCGTCCCATGCTAAGCCATGCCCTTTCGAACCATGGAACACGGTAGGTGGCCCACCTCCCATTAATAAGGAGGCTATCATTTCTCAAGGGATCTCTGTTGCTGATTTGGTCGGTGGGCCCCACTGTGTTGGTACATTAACATACATAAATCACTAGGATATTGATGGGCCCCACAATAACCCTATTGTCCGTAGGAATTATATGATACGCGGCGAGAGGCTTTCAACAGTACAATCGACTTTTCGATTCGGACATGTGGGGCCCATGATAAGGTAATCTAGACCATTGGTCTACTGTGTGTGTGGATGTACCATGCCCTTAAAAATTCCCAGATCAGAAAATCCTAGCCCTCCATCTCGTGACCTTTTCTGGTTGAATGTGGACCTTTGCTGTATTTCTCTCTCAACCTTGTACTATAGGCCACAAAACGTAGCTCCTTCCCATGCTGAAGTCACACGCGTGAGTAGGATCCACACGTGCCGGAAAAGCACTTGTGTTGAAGATCGAGGCTGTTCGCAGAAGCGATCGCTATACAAACATTGACCCATCCTAGTTGACGGATGTGATCTAAAGTAGTGGATTTGCTCAAGAGAAATGATCAGCTATTGTCCGTCCATACCATAAGCTTCCCGTACGACACCTTTTTCCTGCCAACTTAGAACATGTGGAGAAAATCCAATCCGTTAAAGAGGTGGACCCCTCGTGACAAATACCATCAGATGTGAAAAATCAGGCCAATCCAATATATTAAGTGGACCAAACCATAGAAATTAATGGATGGCGGAAGATCTGATACAATCTAAAATTGGACCACCTGATGAGTGGACAGTCCTGATTTTCATGCTACGTGACCTTCCTGATGATCCTACGATTTCCATGGCTCGGATATCCTGCATACGTGATATGCTTTCCAAAAACAAGGTGCAGTATGGTGCACTTACGGTACAGGTAGATTTCCCCTATTTACGAGGGGAAACGATCAGGTGCTGACCGAAACTTGAAAAGGCAGGCCCATCAGAAGAGATAACCAGAAGTGAAAATCAAATCTATCCAATCATCAGGTGGGCCAAACCTATATGTTAGGTATGAGCGGGCATCCATTCATTTCGACGGTGTGGCTCATCTAATTACTAGATCCTCTTGATTTTCACGCCAAACAATCTTCAGGATGCATGTAGCCATCTGAACGGTCCAGATGTACTATGAATGGAACACGTTGGCGGAAAAAAAGGTGCAGTACCATAAGCTTTCAGCAGTGGAGAGAGTTCCTGATCATTTTTCTAATTAAATATTAAAGTACCTCCTCCACCTTCACAACAGTTATACCAACCCCCCTCGATCAGGACGTTAATAAAGGAAATTGTATCAAATGACAAAAATACCCCCACACAAGGGGTTAATGATTCCTAACCATGGAGCCTATCTCATGTATAAGGGAAACAGACTATGTACTGAGTAGACTTTGTGGGTCCTACCATGATGAATGTGTCCTATTCACGTTGTCCATTTGTTTTTCCAGCTCCTTTTAGGCCAAGCGTATAAATTGAAGTATATCTAAAGCTCCAGTAGACCACGCCATAAAAAGAAGAAGTGTGAATTGAATTCTTACTGTTGAAAACTTATCGGAGGATGCAAAAGTTATGGATCAAGCTGATATTTGTCTCTTCCCTTCATTAGGTCTGTATGATCTATGATCGTATAAACAGGTTGAATGACAAATAGACATCACCACGGGCCTTAAGAAGGTTTCATCGGTGTACGTCGTTATCCCCGCTTCCACTTATACTTTGGATATAATTCAATTTCCAGATCATGCCTTAAAATGAGTAGGAAAAGTGGCTAGAAGGTGCGGATAAGAAAAAAACATCCATGTTGGGTCCTATAGAGTTTACTCAACACATTAAATGACATCCAACCCATACAATAGGGTGCTCCACTGATAAAACCGACACCCAAATCTCGATATTCAAGTAGTGGGCCACACCACAGTTAACATTGGACAACCACCCAAAATCCCATATTCAACTAGCAGGCCACTTGATGGTTAGATTGTTCCATTATTGTGGGAGAGCAACCATGTTGTAGGGGTTGGATGAAATGCACCCACAATTGCTGCTCACACATTTACAACTAGTTTCCTATGAAGTAGGGGTAAAATGGTTAATTACTAAAAGATAGGGGTGTTGTTTGATTTTACGAAGGAATCTTCAACAAATCCTTGAAACAGAGGAAGTTATCTGTAATAATTCAAAACAAGAGTGGGACATGACAATTTTCATATGATTGAGGGGAAGTTGGTGCAATTACCAAATAAGAAAGATTTAATACTCTGGTAGAGTGTGATGAATGATACGCAAGTACTTAAATAAATACTTAGAAACGCCATGCCTGGCATACAGGTATGTCTCGTCCAAATTATGCATCCCAATTTAGATTTATTAGGAACAAAACATTACTCTTATTTCATTTTTGACAATTGGATCATCGACATTTATTGGACGTTTAAAAATAAAAAAGCATCCAATGGTTCTATTAGAACAAACAGATGTTCATGAATTATATCTTACAATTGTCCAACCAATCTGATTTTGGGTCTGTGACTTAGCCACCATTGGTTTCACAATTTAGTCGGTTTTAACATGAGTTAATGTATGCCTCACCTTTAAAATCATGAGCGCCAGTGTATCAAGAGTCATACACTGCCAGATTATCATAAAACTCCTTAATTGCACACTCTACTGGAAGTGCTTGTGTGCCAAAAATTTCCTTCCATGGACCATGCTGCTGTCCACTTTGTGTCTGTGGGCCCCACATTTCCTATCTCTATGATGGCCTGAAGAGGCAGTGAGTGGTGATGGATGTCCCCACATCTCAATTAGCTTAGATTAATTTAATTGTAATGAAGTGCCACAACCTTGCAAGATTCAATGTATGATTATATGCATTATGCTTAATGTGAGTGGACATTTTGACTTGATGTGATGGGAGTGGGCCCAACAAAATTTCATGGTTATTTTGGCAATTGTAGCGGTCCCATCGATCGATACGGCCGATTAGAGGCCGATTGGCATCTTGTTGAAGCTTAAAAGCGAGACGCGTTTTTAGATGCCACTAAAAATATGTTTTAATTTAATTAATGTACTTTTTCTCACAAGGCTCTCTCTCTCACTATATATATACACACACACATGCACGCACACCCACACACTCACACCGTAGAAGAATTTCATCACCTATGGGTACTCGAACCCTTGACGGGGTGTTGAAACTCTTGAGAGTCTACCAAGCCTACCAATGGATAGAATTAAGTATAAGATTGTGGCCCACTTAAATAGTCAATAAGCCTCAAATTTCAACTATATGTGTGTTCCTTTATTATTATTATTATTATTATTATTATTATTATTATTATTATTTTGATGGACAGTTGATAAATGGTTCAGATTTTTAAAAGCATCTCATATTTTAACATGTGTGACACCAAGCTACCATCATTTTTTTATTTTTAAATGAGGGGAGCAATTTTCTAGACATTTGCATGTCAATTGCAAATTTAATGAAAAATGAAAAATGAGGGGCAACCAAACAGGCCCTTAGGGTTTATGAGAATAAGATGGTTCATTGGCCCTACGCATAATAAGAAATAATTGAAAATAGTTTTTCTAATATTGGCCATGTGGGTGAAACATATTAATGTTCATTTGATCTAATTGGGTGCATGAGGTTGCCTGTCTCGACCGTTTGATCAGTGGGCCACCTCTTTTATTTTTGTCAAAATAGATTCATCTCTACTAAGATGATCCAATCCATCCAAATTTTTTTTTTTTTCTAAAGTTATTAATGGAATTGTCCATTAATTTAGCAATGAGGAATTATCAGTTCAATGTATTGATGTCATTTTGGGAATATGTAGATGGAAGAGATTGGGTTTTGTTTACACGCGCACTATAGACTTTTGTAGTGTAATTAATCAAGCTATAGTTCTGCATCATCGAATCAAAACCGTCCAATTGAGAGCTCACCTCTTGAGTGGATCATGGTTTTACTGATTAAACAACACTAACCATTTAAATAATTTAATAACTATTGCATGTTCCACAACGGTCCACAATATGTTATTGATTGGAAGCTTCAAGGAATCTAATTAGTGAAATTTGCAAGCCAAGACCTCTCTCTCACTCTCTGTTTATGGTTTATCTAACTCATTTATGCACATCAACTAAGAAAATAAAGTCAATCTCTATTTATGGGTTGGGTTTGGGCTAAGATAGGCTAGGTCTAAGCCCAGCATGACACTTAAGGCGCAAAGGTCGAGCCTGGCACTGACCTAGTGGGCTCATGCAAGAACCCCAAAAACATTGGTTGACCCTTATTCGGAAAATTTAGTTGAAGAAGGCTCATCTTTAGTTCCATGCATGCATGCGCACATGCATCACATGTGATAGATGTACTCCTATCAATATTCTAACATCTCACATATGTCATGTGTGCCACTACCAACCTTCAAGCCTTATATATTTGACATATGTGTTAATATTTACATGCACCATAAATGCTACATATACTGCCATCAATCTTTAAGCTCTTTTATATATATATATCAACAAACATTAAATTAAAAAAAAATAAAATCATTTATATCAAATATTGAAGCTTCAATTTTTTTAAATCATAAAATTTCATTATATTCAATGTAATCTAATGCAACCTATACTACATTGATCGTAGCGAGGTTCAAATTGGTGGAATGAACCTCCAGCTTCTCGACATAGAACTTGGATTTTAGAACATTTGATTGAAACAAGTGTTTTGGGGGACAAGCCTCATGAAGTCGCTATGCGGATGCAAAGGGTGGTAACGATGTTGTGCTCCGGTTCGATTATGCACTAGAACCATGCATGCTGGATCATGCTAAGCCAATTTCAGTTTCGTAATTTTGTCATCAAAATGATTTTTAATTTATTTATTATTCATAAATAAGGATTTTTGCTAGGGATCTGCTAAAAATTTCAAGACTTACGAAATATGTTTGGATGCAATGTAGAATTGAGGCGATGATTAATCAAGTAAATCAGAATTGGTCGAGTTGTAATTTGGATTGCAATCATATTGGGGGTCTAAGCTCCAAGTTACATTTATGTTACTTTCAAATTCAAACTTGAAAGCAAAGTAACTACAAAAATCATTAGTTGTTTCTATTCAACGCTTGCAATTGTGCATCCAAACGTAACCAAAGTTGGGATTTTTTTTTCTCTTTTATATAACTAACTTGGAAGGTGTGGCACGTGCATAAGCACATGCCGAAAGTATTTGTATGGGCCATAGAAGTTTTGGATCATGCTGATATTTTTGTTATCCTTTCAAGGTGGGAATCATCCAATGAGTGGTGGGATGGCGTATAAATATAACGGTGGGCGCAAGAAGGTTTCGATTGTAAGTCTTTTCATCCACATTTTTTTTTTTGTTTTTTGTAGTGTGACCTACTTGAGTTTTGGATCTGCCTCATTTCTAGGCTCATGTCTTAACATGAGCTGGTGAAATTAATGGATAGATTTGATGTCACATTGTGGTGGGCCATGTAGAGATTTTTCTTATACAAGCTTTAGATGGGTCGTTCAAATATCGCATCCTAGAGGAGGAATACTAAGTGACATGTTTGTGAATGAGAGGACTATTACATTGCATGATGTTAGGATGTGATCTTAAAAATTCATGCAGATTCAAATTCAAGTGGGCCAGACGACAAGAAACAGTGGAGATTGAGTTGGCCATTGAACTTCTTAGGGCCACAGAAATTTTGAATCAGGATAACGTTTTTGTTTCCCCTTCCCTCCCTTGATTTGCCTCTCACTTCGCCATGGCACATTAGATTTTTGAATCGGGCTAAGCTTTGTGCCATGGGGATTTCATGAGATGACTCATCTAGCGGACGGTTCGGATTGCATATACATATCATATGAGATGAGTTTTCAAAAAGTGCTCATGAGTTTCCATGAGAACCGGTTCTAGGTGAGTATTACTGTGTGTGTGCGGGCGCGTATGTATATATTTAGGGTTTAGGGTTTAGGGCCCTTAATATCAACCGCTTGGATCATTGAACCATGGTTCTACTTGAAAGAGTTTGCAAAAGTAACGCAAAATAAAATTTTATCTACATCTTGAAATGCATGAGTTAACCCAAATGTAAAAATCTACCTCCAATGGAAATCAAGGAGAAAGATAGTTAATATGGAGCTTTCGTCATTTTTTTCCATCCTTTTTTTCTTGGAGTATGAAACTCATTAGGTCTTCCTAAGCTATATTTTAATAATTATAAACTTGTAGTATTTTATCACTTAGTTTTTCATGTCATAGAGAGATCTCTCTAAAGCATACCTCATGAGTTACTTCAACTGCAAGCAATATCTACAACATACTCGTTACTTACACAAGATTTTTTTAAAAATTAAATATATCTAAGTACAAATATTTTATCATTTATATTGCCCATGGATGCACTCAATTACCTATCTCATGATATAATACACATATTTTTTCATGCACTGCCTTAAGGCTCACTATTTTAGGACATCCTACCGTTCCATGTACTTTAAATTATTTTCTAATTCAATTAAAACTCAAGGTTGGCGAGCCATATAAATCAATTCTTTTTTCTATTTTTTTCCTGATTTAATGCTATTTGCACGGACAATAGATCATATATTAAGAATTCTTGTCCCCAAAGCAACTTGATCAACTGCCAACTCACTATGATCCACCTAAAACGCTTACATATTGATGAATCAAAGTAAATAATTAAGCCTTTGCTACAAAAACCTAAATCCTCTCAAGTCCAAAGATAATCACATCAGGTATGAGAAGCACAAATTAATAACGGTAGTAAAATTAGCTCGACTTTGCAAATCGAATCAATGTGTACACACACGCGCGCCTACAAAAACTCACTGCAACTCAACAATCATACCATTCATAGTCACCTACGAAAATTCTTAACTTATCCATTAGCCATGATAATACTTCAGTTCAAGGAAGAACTGGATAAGTTAAGCCTTACAATGTATTTTGCCTGGAAATCGCCCTACTTCATTTCCTAAAAATATTGCAATTTCAGTAAAATCTCGTAAACAAATCCATCCCATTTATATTCATTCCATAAAATTATTAGAACTTGGATGAAATCTTGTAAACAAATCCATCTCAATTATATTCATTCCATAAAAATATTAGAACTTAGATTAAATCTTGTAAACAAATCCATCCCAATTTATTAGACTAAATTGGGATGTAGAAAGCATCAATGGCATAAAATACTTAATTTATTAGGCTAAACCGCTTGGATTGCTAAACCATGGGTTCATTTGCTTGCACTTATACAAACTGCTAATGACGTCCACTCCACCTTTGATTAAAAATGGGCCAAGTGATATCTCTCTTAATGGTTTTGAATGGAATCTCTTTAGAAAGAAGATCGCTTGTCTTCTCTCTCTCTCTCTTTCTTTTAGTATGGGAGCTATATTTAATTTTAACTCTCTCTCTCTCTCTTTCTTTTAGTATGGGAGCCATATTTAATTTTAACCGTTGGATCACTTAACAATGGGCACCTTTTTACAGTTAAAAAATAATAATACTAATAAAAGAAAATTTTAAAATCAAAACCTTAAGATATGCTGATGAGGTAGGAAAGAGAGTAGGTATGGTTCCACGTACCTCTTTGAATTTAAAATGCCATAGAAAAAATACTAACTTATGCATCTTTAGTGATACGTGCTTTTAAAATAACTGCATGGTGTTAGCTTTCCAATGGTTTAGGTGGTCATAGATATTGACGGTAGGGGCAAGGGACACGTGGCAATCTAAGAATGGAGGCATGATTCAATGTCCTAGCACATGCTAGTGTCAGCACACATGTGATCTGGACCATTCATCATGTGGGGTACAATATGAACATGCCCCACCCCAAAAATCAGGTTGGTTCGCTCATGGGGTGGGCCAGATATGCACATTGAATGGGATTTCTCTTAATTTTCTTTTCTAACCATCCATTCTTCTTGCAAGGAATTGTGTGATACACATGGCTAGAATTTTTGCACGGTACATCATATTTGCAGTTATGGCAAGTGGGGGCCACGGTTTGTTAATCCTGACCATTGGTCTGCTGTTTCCCACCGTAGATGGACTATGCCTCAAAAATCTCCCTCCGTGGGACAATCTTAACCTTTGATTTAAGGCAACTAAAGTTTGAATACTAGTGGTAGGGATTTTTCAAATTTGTAGCAGATTGTGGAGGAATTATCCATCTACATTTAGATGCAACAAACCAATGGTCTGGATACAACCATGGGCTCCACCATATAATCCATCTTTTCTTGGAGGGGTATTACTATGGTTAAAAGACTAGCAGGGTTGGACCGACTCGTCCGGTGTTGAGTCGAGTCGACTCAACCAAGTGAGGGCGAGTTGGCAATGAATCATTGGGGTGACTCGTGATATCGAACCAGATCAGGTCAAATTGAGTCCGAGTCAACTTGGGTGAGTCAAGTCTTAAAACTGTGTGCACTAGGGTTAGCGATGGGCGGGCTCGCCTTCGTGGTGGCCCGGCTTGGCTTCCTAAATTTGGCATGACGTCTACTAAGACCATCACATGAGACGTGGACATGATGTGATTTGATTCGTGATGTGCGGTTGTTAGAGATGAGGCACATGCAAAGCAAATCTGAAAGTTGTACGGTCGAGTACATCATTAAACTCTATCACTGACAATTGCACATGGCCCAATCTAATACCGCCATGTCGGGTCATTAGAAATATCCATGGTGATTTGATTGCTAGGCCTTATGCCTATGTATTTCTAGAACCTTAGACATTGTCTTCAATGATTTGCTAAACCTACACACGTTCACATGTTCCAACGTGGTAGACACAGGTGTAATATCTCATGTGTCCATAACTGTCGAAATGGACAGATTCTGCTAGGAGCACTGGAACATTTCTCAATAGAGATTTGAAAATAATATAGTTAAAAAAAAGGGTCAGATTATATATCCTTTGAATATTAGGTCCTGTAACTCAAAATCAATCAATGGAACTGAAGACCCCTCTCATTATCTAAGGGTGGCAATGGGCCAGGAGCCCAGCCTGGACCAGGTAGCTCGGCTCTGTGGGGCCAGGGTTTGGTCCCCCCAATTAGGCCTGAGGGTTGGGTGCCCGGTCTCGGCTGGGTTCAAACAAATGATGAACAGCCTCATAGGGCCTGCAGCACAATTCAATTCTTAAGTGGGCCATCATTATATATAAAGAATTATTAGCTTAAAGACACTTATCCATGGTTCCCATTCGATTAGAAGCCTTTGATTATTTCACTCTTTTTCTTATAGGGCTAACTCTGTCCTATAGAGCCAAGGTCAGACCCGAGGCCTTTTTAACCCATTCAGAGCCAAGGTGGGGCCAAGGCCAGGGCTCAAGAAACTAAGGCCAGGTCTGATGGAAGGGATACCTAGAAAAAAAAGTCTTACATTGAACTATTTCAAACCTTTGATTATTTCACTCTAAAGGCCTGGCCAGTTCAGAGCCTCGCCGGAGCTTGGGAAAGTAGGACCCTCATCCAGCCAATTGCCTCCCCTTATTCTCTTTTCTTTATGCTCATTTTCTGTGAGATAATTGAAACACCTTCCGTTTTCTAGTTTGAATTATTACAAGTCCTCACTTCGGTTTATGTAGTTGCAGATTCTCTAACATTAGTTGTAGGTGCATGGGCCAACCATAAATCATCTAACCTTTTCGTAATGATCATCCCACCATGAAAGCGGGAAGCCCCAAAAATCAAACTGATTCAAACTTGATTTTCGAAGCATCCAAACTAACTCTAAAAGTCCAAGGGTATTTTTATCACTTGGTTCAGCTTTCTCTGAAGGCTTTAGCAGAGGAGAGGTTCTTGCAATAATCAGATGGTAACTGGGTGTAGATTATCTTTTTCTGTAATTTTATAGACTGCTCAAAGAAAGAAATTCTAACAATACTAGCATACATGTATTACGCAACAATGGATTTTGCATGCACTCCTGTACCTACTAGTTTTTCACAAGGCAATTGAACGACAGGCTACCACGCCGAAAACAAGCCATACAATCAATAGGAGTAGAGTCTGTCAACTGCATGCAAGTCCTGTTCACATTCTCCATGGATGATTCATGTTTCCCTCAATCAAAAGTTCCCGAGTTCTTCACTAATATGCTAAGACTGCTTAAAGGGGGGAAAAAAAAAGAAAAAAATGAGAGGCTGATTATGGAGAATGCCCATGACTGCGTGGATACACAAACTGGAAGTCCGACCATTTAAAAAATCAATTCAGGTACCCTATTACCAATTAACTTTAATAGTAATATTGTATACTAATCCAACTAATAGCTATGATATAAGCAATTGTATATATAACATGAATGGCCATGGCTATTTAATCTCCTGAAGAGTGTACTAGAGAGTTTAGAATGACATTGGAAGTGATTCCAAACATAGGAGAGGTTGTATATGGGTAATTCAAATATCTTTGCAACTTTCGTAACCGCTCAGACCCATGTTATCAGTTTAGGGGCACCAGCCCGTTTACGTACCCACAAGTATAGTGATGAATTGAAAACTAGTACTGAAGGGAACCTGATTACGACTTGAATCCATGCCACACCATCAACCAGACCGTTGATCTAATGGGCTCCATCATTGTCAGTCCACATCATCAATCAGACCATTGATCCAATGTGCTCCACATCATCAATCAGACCGTTTAAAATCTCCCCAATTGGTAATCAGACTGTTTGTAAGTTGGGGACACCTCTTTGGTTGGGGTCTATCAGACCTCATTTGTTTGGCGATATGGAACTCTCCTGAAGGTGGGGCACTGGCATGCCTAGTGGGGAAGAATAAAGGCCTGTTTGGTTAGGGTCTGTGGGATGTCATTTGCTTGGCAATATGAAACTCCCGCACAGGTGGGGCACTCGCATGGCTAGTGGAGAAGAAAGTGACAACACTGAATAACCTCGGCAAAAGAAATTTCATCACGTCGAAATGCAGGTCTCTTATTTCTTTAACATTGAATAACCTCGGCAAAAGAAATTTCATCATGTTGAATGCATGTCTATTATGTCTTCATGCTGAGGAAATAGTGGTAGATCATCTATTTCTCCAATGTTTGTTCGTAGGAGAAATGTGGGACAATTTCTTCAAATTATTTAGAATTGTATTGATAACTTCTTGATGTGGCGTGGTGGGAATGTAGGGAAGCCAGGAGGAAAATATGGCATCAGTCTTGTAGCGGCTCAGGGGCTCTATGGTTTGAGAAGAATGATGGATGTTTTAGGAACCATATGAGCCAGGTGCTGAAAGTCCTCGAAAAGGCTAAATTTCAAGTGGGAGTGGGCGCAAGCATCAATGATCATTTCTCAATGTACCAGAACGTTGGCAGGATGTGTAAATTTGTTTTTCCTTTATACTTGTAAATCTGCAGCTTCGGCCTTTTACAAATAAAATTATCGACGTTAAAAAAATAAAAATAAAATGGTGGCCATTGGGCAATTGATTATTCTGACTGATGAGCAAATTCTATCTCTGATGAATGCAGGGATTGGCTACAATTTCTACCATCCATTTGTTGGAAATGGGTTAAACTGCCAGCATGGTTCATCAAGGCTAGCTTGTGCAATTAAGATTGTGACAACCAGATCCAGCTTATGGACTTGGCAGACCACTGGATATTTGATGACCTATAGCCATCAGCTCATATACTTCCAACAGGTATGGTGTATACATAGGCTTTCTTATATGCATGGCTCGGGAAACATCAATTTATTAAACATGAACAACTATACTTTAAAAAGCTAAGCAGATCCTGTCTGGAACCTACCCAAACCCGACTAGACCGGGTTATAAACAGGTCCAAACAGTAAGACCGAACCCAACCCAACCTGATTTGGATCGGAGAGGTGGAACCTGGACCCATTAAAATTATGCAAGATCCACTGGGTAAACCATAGGTTCACATACACGTTAAAAGCTCTATAGAAGACTTGTGGATGCATATCACAACACTCAGGTCAAGCAACCAACATCAAAACCTTGCATAGGGTTTTACCTGATCAATCACTGGACCATTTATCCAGGCTCCACAAACACATGTTTATAGACCCAATCTCAGCTGTATACAACAAACTGATCAAGGAATGGGGGGCCATCGCATCAAGATGCAAATACATGATCAAACAAACACTCATATGAGCAACCCTTCTACTTCCAACAAACCAATCATAATACCATATTATGAAAAATATAAATCTATGATCCCAGCATTCATATGAATAATGGGGGACCAAGACACAGATTGATAATGCCGCCCCAAAAATCTTTTATGAAAACAGCAATAGCCCACATTGATCAGAAGAATAGCCAAAATTTCAGTGGATGGCTATATCTAATGAGGGTTACCTTTGGGGGCATGCTCCTGCCGACAGAGCCACCACTGACAATCAGGATCAGTTGATCGCAAGCTCCACAGAGTTAGGAACTTAGGACCAGATGACATCACATATTTCTGCAGACTTGCCAAATGCCCAATGCAATCGAGTATGATAACCACTATAATAGCCATACAAACAACAAAAAAAAAGTATCTGGATACAGCTTAGTCCCCAAATCCAATACAAACGATGCTAAGACAACAACATGATGCCATATAAAATTATTCTCTTCCCAAAAAAACGAAACTGAAGACTACAAGCAGCCACAACACATAGAATGCTGCAACCATGTAGTATCAGATTCTGAGTACCTACCACTACTGCACTTTAGAATCAGGAAAACCAAAACCAAACAGGAGTTTCAGTTTGGCAGAAAAAAAAAATCCGCTGCTCAAATTATTCAAAACTAGAAGGGAAAACAAAATTACCTTTGTCCTTGTTCATCATCATCACTCCCGTAATTTTAATCCGCCTAATTGTATTTAGCCGCCGCCAGATCCGTACTTCTTCCCTAAGACTATCAGCTGCAGCTTGTCGTAACCAGCAAGCACACCAGCACCTGCAACCGCACGCAGGATGTTTGCACCAGCGCCCTTGAAGAGGGACTTAGCCCCCTCGTTCTTGAGGATCTGGTTGAATGCATCCAAGGAGCTCTTGTACTTGACAGCTTCGCCAGAGGTCATCATCATCCTTCTACGGACTGTATCGATCGGGTAGGATGCCAACCCAGCGCCAATGGTGATTCCCCATCCCAACAGGAAACTCGCAAGGAAGCTATCCTGCAACCACCAATCACAACATCATATCATCAGCGACTGTCTGCAATTCCATAAAACACAATCGTTATCTATATTCTCCATTACTACTAACCTGCAACTGACCGGTCAACACAACCGGCTTCAGAGAATCATACATTCCAAAATAGAGGCCACGATACACGATGATGCCAACGCATGAGATGTTAAATCCACGATAAAGCCCAGCAACGCCATCAGACTTCAAGGTTTTCCTGTAGACATCGATCAGGCCGTTGAACTGCCTTTCCCCACCCTTCTTGGCAGCCTTAGCATCATTTGCCAGACGGGTTCGGGCATAATCGAGGGAGTAGACAAAAAGGAGGGAAGAAGCTCCGGCCGCACCTCCAGAAGCCAAGTTCCCAGCAAACCATTTCCAGTAGCCATCCCTATCCTTCTTGAAGTTGAAAAGCCGTTTGAAGTAATCTTTAAAAGCAAAGTTCAAGGCCTGGTATACATTACATCTTGAAAGCATTATGGATAATTCAACGCACATGACAACATGAGAAAGGAAAAGGGCAGAAATTATGAAAGCTGGAGCTATGTTTTCTGGAGATGATTGGAATAACTAACCTGGGTGGGAAAGTAACGAATGACATTGGCAGTATTTCCTCTCCATAATGCGAGGAAGCCTTCATCCTTGACCGTTCTGCCAAAGCAGTCCCCAATTCCCTTGTAGGGCTCTGAGAGCCGACCGGCCTTGATCATTTCGTCCTGATTCTGGATCAAGAGCTTCACACGCTCAATTGGAGCAGCTGCAGTTTTCGAGACGGCAGCAGAAACTCCTCCCATGAGGAAGTCAATGAGGAAACCTTTAGCACCTTTCTCTGAGGGTGCCTGGACAAACACGGGTGAAGAGATGAGTGAAAGGCCATTAACCCCATTGCCTTGGCGAGCCTGGAACAGGGGACTCTGAAGGCCTCCATTAACATATGCTCTGGACAGACTGTGGATGCTAGCATTCCTGGCCTGCAAGTTGGGAGAGAGCCTAGAGCAGAGGGAAGATTGCCCATGTATCTTTTGAATTATAGATGGATGATGTGTTCCATCCGCCATTTTTACCACTCACTGCGGTGACCTGCATGAAAACAAATAACGTATGAGAAAAGCAGACAAGGGAAATCAGTACAAGCAATAGTAGGTACATGGGGACACACATTCGATCAAACACAAACAAACTGGAATGTCTCTAATGCCAAAAAGAAGGCAAAAACTAAAAAACAGAAGAAACCACTAAATCTCAGATCTACTTAGGATTATGGTTTTTTTTAAGAGGTTATGTTACATTACTTTTACTATAGAAAAATATCACAACCTTTAACAGCACAGACATCGCTCATCTAATCAAGGAATCAAAATCAGATTAGGTGTTGTTAGTTGGAGGACAAAAAATGGAACGTCTAGTTTGGAGTCCATCTGCCCATGCAACTAGGTTGGGCATATGCATGTTCAGAGAGGAGACTTGTTTGGTACTCCACTCTGAAAGGGAGTCAACTCAGTACTAGATTATTCTTTAACACACCAAAGACTTCAAAAATATGAAGAGGGTGTGGTTGCTTCTTTCCTTTTCAAAATTTTGTTGCATTATAAGAGTTCAACATGATGTATATCCTCCTTAAGAACCATTTCCAAAATCTTCCACAATACAGATAAATGAAGCAAATGGGCACAATGATGTAGGGAAACAGGCATTTTAAGCAGTACATTAATGATGCTAGAAAAGCTAGAGGCTGTATCGATTCCATTGGTCAGAACAATAAAAGAAAGCTAGGTGCTATTTCAAGAGTCCATTAGTGACACCAGAAAAGTTAGGGCTACAAAACATATTAGGCAAGTTCATGCGACACAAATCAAAGAACATGATGAAAAAAAACTAGGATCCATGTATAGGTTCCATTTTACACAGCAACGAGATGCTTGCGTTGATTATCAAGATAGATAGTCATTACAACTCATCTATGGGGCCAATTGGCACCTTGTATTTGAGTGCATTTTGGAGATTTTGCCCCAAATCCATTGTTTCGCGCCGTTTATTTGGATGTAAATGGAATCGGAGGTATTTGAAATGCACACTTTTAGTGAGTTTTGAAATCTCATGTTTTTATTGTGATTCGGGTGTAATCATAGTGAAAAGCCTTTTTGGCTCCCTTTTTAAAGCTAGGCTACTAATTTGTTGTCTATGTGGCATGCGAATGATACCCCAAAACAATCCAATTATTGGCTGCAACTCTAAAATCACATGTTTGATCCAAACCGTCCAAATGTTGGCCATCTAAATGGACGGTTAAAAAACATTGGTTAGACACTTGTTTGTGATCCTAATGCTTGCGACCCACCTGAGGTTCAGAATTTCCTCATTGTTTACCAGAGTATGTATTTCAATGGCTTATTACAATCATTCATAAAAATCGCATATGTATACGCTAATTTGGATATTAAATCTGATTTAGTTTATCAAATCCAGGTCCTGTTAATATACTAAAAATTCCAATGCATTCCAAATACAAGCTCCAAATGGGAGGTTTGGATTCCAGCACATTCCAATTACAAGCTACCGAACACAATTGAGGATTCGAAATCGCCTTGATTACAAGGTAAAGGTGATTTGGATTCCAATGCATTCCATACAAGCTCCCAAACGAGCCCCAAGGCATTACTAGAACATATGCGACATGCAATCTGCCCTGAACTCTCCAGAACTCAATCCTAACCATTTCAGCCATCTATATTGGCAGCCTTAGCTTTTTACTCAGGACAATTGAACAAGATTGCCACTGAGCATATCATTTAATGGATTGTGTTGTTCCTATGCTTATCAATTAACAAATTTGTAAGTGTCATCTGCCATAAAACAATAACTCGTGAAAATGATATATTCGCCAAAGATAATACAAGAATACAACAGTGGTGATTTCCACAAATAACACAGTAAATTCGCATGCATATATTGATCTTAAATGTTCCCATGATTTCCTTTTTGGAAAGAAAAACTTGTGGAGTCGACAATTTTGTAGGGTTCATGTGAAATATTTTGCTAAAGAGTGCAAGAACAAGGTAACTTGGATGAAGGATTAAAATTGGTGTATCGGGTAATAGATCATTCACCACCGATATGGTCCCATACTCCATATTTCCCTGTATTTGGCTGTTTCAGGGACAATACAGCCATATTGTTATTGGACAATACCAGTAATGAGACAGCAAATCATTTGACAGAATAAATTGATCTAAAAGATATACAAGCAACAGAAGCTGTAACCTTTAAATAAAGCAATCGATCTACACCTCTAAAACAATCAAATCTAGAACAAACTGCAACCAAACAATCAGATCTAGTTTCTTTTCTGTGTATTTCTAAACAACAATTCCTTAGCACATATAAATGCATCAGCAAACTAAAGAACACATCAACGAGTAGCCGATCAAGATGGATTCATAAGAATTTCCAAGCTCACAATACTTCTAGACAGGGTTTATGTATCGACGATATCAGCTGATATATCCCACGATATATCTTGTATCCCACTTGTGCAATACGAAACAAACAAGTAGTGAGACATATCCCACATGTTCGATCCAGTGAGCATTTTCAATTTTAGATCATTTTTTCTTTAAATCACGGATTGCGAGCTTCGATTTCGAGATTTGGTGGAGATGGGCCATATTGCGGAAAATGGAAACAAAAAAAATAAAAATAAAATCAGAATTTCCCAATTTCTCGCAAATCGGTTGCAATCTGTGTCCAAACATAAAATTAAACATGTATGTATCATAATCTAGTGATTCTTCTTCTGCTTTTGAATGTATAGCTTGTGTTTCCACACGTATTCTTACATTTATAAATTATATGAATAGACTTTGAATATACTTGCATCAATTCAGGTAGACTGCATAGATTAGGAACCCATACAAAGAAAACCTATTGTGTGCAATTGTTTTTTGTAATGTTTTGATTTGTAAGTGTGTATTGATGTCTTTTTAAAATCATTGAAGTTTCATCGAAAAATCGACCAACTTCCCAATGTTTCCCCCATGTTTACAACAACAGTGACATATTACACGATACAACCGATATATCCCATGTGATAACCAATATGTATCTATATCCTACATAACATCATACTGATATTTTGAACACTGCTTCTAGTCATAGAACTACAAATCCTACTTGCCAAAACCCATAATAGGCAGACCCATAACTTCATTATCACGGAAAAAAGACTCACATTTACAAAATCAAATACCTAGTATGCGTTTGGTGCACCAAAATATCATGAAATATCATGACATTTCAGGATTAATAAGTCTAATTCGGTGCAGAATATCATGAAGTTCATGACATTTGTTGCAACCAAATGCACCCTTAAGCAAAGCATGAAAAAAATCTAGCCCCATAAACCTCATTAAACTACACAATAGTCCATTCCAAAGGCTTTCCGAACCAGGATCGATTCCTTGCAGAGCTCGAAACACAACCGAATAAGCACTCCCCATTGGGATTCTATCCCTGCTCGAAATCAGGAAAAGAGCGAGATAAGAACAGCTCAAATCCAATTCTCATCCATCCCACTGTGATCTGGGCAAAGACATCTCACCAAAAAAAGGGAGAAATCTCAAAACCCAAATCCTCCAACCAAATGACACAACATCAATCTGCCCAATCTCACCACCTCTCACAAGAAGCGCTGAATACAGTCCTGTGTAAAATCAGATCTAAAAGATCAAACAAGCTCAGCCGAAGCCTCTTCCTCTCCAAAACAATCAGATCTA
>JAJHSJ010001988.1:0-41105 GCA_021015155.1 Magnolia officinalis
TCGTACACATGATCATCGTGTCAACGTGGTTTTGATACATGGCATCTACACGGTAAGGACCTTCAGAAAGTGGTTCCAATGTCACACACGTGTGACTCGTTCCACGTGTGATGCAATGCACGTATAGGGAGCCCGTGCAGCAAAATACTCTTGAGGGGCCCACGGTGAAGTGTGTGTAATATCCAGTCCGTCCATTTGTGCGTGTTTAGGACGTGAGGCAAAAATCAGGTCGATCCAAAACTCAAGTTGGCCACATCACTGGTAAACTGGAAGGAAGTGGATTGCGTCCGACTAGATTTGTGTGGGGGCCACCATGATGTATTTGTTTATCCACGCCGTCCGTTGCTTTTTTAAGATCATATTAACGCACGGTCCCAAAAATGATGGAGATCCAATGCTCTAGTAGACCACACCATATACAAAGCTTAGGTTGCGTTAAATGCAAAAGTCATATATGGTGTGGTTGACTAGAGTGTTAGATCTGACTCATTTTTGGGCTCATATCTTATCATGATTTGAGAAAATGGATGGACCGCGTGGATAAACAGATACATCACGGTGGGCCCCACACAGATATGGTCGGATGCTTAAAGGTCCGACAGGGTCGGACGCAATCCACATCCAAAGTGGAGATAGGGATGCCGACCATCAAAACTTCTTGGGTCCACCAGAGTTTTGGATCACGCTGATATTTGGTTTTTTTCCTTTCATCCTCGTGGAACTCACATTATGAACGGATTGGATGGCATATAAACATTACTGGGCTCCAGAAAGGTTTCAACGGTAGAGATTACTGTGGTGTGGCCCACTTAGATTTTGAATCAGCCTCGTTTGAATCCCAACATGTGATTTTGAAATGATGGACGGAGTGGATGCCACATATACATCAGTGTGGGTCCCACAGATTTTTTTGTTGAAGGGTCGGTCGAATAGGATACAATATCAACAGAAAGCACTTTTTTGTCATTTTATTCACTAAAAAAAATGTAAGTAGGATCCTATGTTGGGCATCTTTATTCTAATACGCACAAATCCCTATAACAGATCTGGACCGTTCATATTGCGAGCCCAATCATGACGGGACCATACCCAAAAAGTCAGATGAATTAGACGATCCTTATTGTTCCAGAACAAGATGGTTAGGAAAATCCCGTCAATGGTCAGGATTCAATAATAAAAGGCCATTCAATCGAGTAGTTATGTATGAGGCCGGATCCCATAGAAACGCTTTTACTTTAAGCTTAAAGCACAAATCGACGTGTGGGATCCACCGTGGTGTCTGAGAAATCCAATCCGTCCATCATTTCCATCCCTTATTTTCCTCTCTAGTACCATAAAATCATATCGATCGAAAAATCGGGTTGGCCACACCACATGGAGATGTAGAGTGCGAACACCACCCCGTTTAAAAACTTCTGAATCGTATGATGGAACCCAGTGTTTTTTTTTTTTTTTTTTGTATCATCTAAGTCGTTCATAAGATAGATCCTACCAAGGTAAATGGACACGCAAACAAAGTAGGCCATTCCAAAACTCAGGTGGGCCCGTAATTTAGATGTTTTATGCATGATTTTACATTTCGTGGCTCACCTGGGTATTATATCAATCTGATTTCTGTTATCCAGGTATAATAGGATGTGGACCAAATGATGGACGGTTGGATTTCATTCAAACTTCACAATGGGCCCCACACGTCAATTTGTACATTAGACTTAAAATAGAAGCGTTTGTACTGGATCCGACCTCAACTAGAATTGATTCAGCTCCGCGATTTATTGAAGTACGTGCCCATCCATGGTAGGCCCACCAAAGGAGCGTCTCAACACGTGTGTGGGCCGCACGTACAAGACGAGCCAAACATCTCTAACATGGGATTCTTCCACTTTGAAATTAACAAAGAAAACACAGTTCATAACACATCTTAAAAGGTAGAATCCCATGATAAAGCTCACCCACATTTCACCACCTTTCCTTCAACTAAGCTGCAGCAACTCCTCCCACCGTAGATGTGGCATCCATGAACCCAGATCTGGACCATCCAAGTTATGGAACTACCATGGATGAATCACATCCTAATCCAAGATTCTTAACCATCCAATTCTTAGGTCACAAAATGGATGGATAGAATGAAATGATCAGAGATCTAAATTCAATTTCAATTATGTATGGTATTCTTCTATGCTCCATCTACAATTGAGGACGACAACTTGAACGGTCTTGATTTTCGCGCAGTGGATGAGTTGCAACAAATGAATAGCATGTGGTGAACTCACAATGAAGCCATTCATTACTCTAAAGAGAGAATACCTACATCTCCAACAACACTCAGAACACAAGAAAACATGCTACATTTCTCTTCTACATAGAAAATGGGGTGTAGCTGTTTCTATCCAAACAAGCCCTATTGCAATCACACTCCTTTCATACACCTTTGTTTCTTCCTACTCATACTAGTCTTGTTCATGGGCCACTCATGCTACATTAGTCGCAAACTCGGTCTTCGATGGGGCGATCCAATGGCTCAAGTTCGCGATCATGGTGTCGCCTTTCTTGCTGATTACGATGGTCCACTCGCTTTCAGCTTGGATTTCCAGTTCCTTCTCCGAAGAGTCGTTTTCGCAGCGATGAGAGCATGATTCGGCGAGTCAAGGTGCGGTTCAACCGAGTTCGAACGAGTTCGAGTTGACTCGGGCGAGTGTCATCCAACTTGGGAGAGTCATCAAGGAATGATATGTCATCTGTGTTATTTAATGTTTATAGGGGGTTGATGGAGTGGGCCCAGCCCCCTTTTATGGGCCTGGAATCAGGCCCAGGTTTGATTGTTAGTCATGTGGTTTGATGGTATTGTAGTGTATTGAATAAGAGGAATCATATGGTATTGGACGGTGGATATGCAATTGTATAATTGGGCTCATGGCCCAGTCATCCGCTAGGATATGAGTGATGAGATAATGGAATATGGTTAGAAATAAATGAAACAACATCTACATTTGATATGTCTATGACCGCAACTGATGAGATCGAATGGGACCATTTTTCGACCATCCATTTTCCACCCACAGGTGGCCCACCTGATCAGTGGCGCACCGGATTTTCGGTGAGATCGAGCATTCTCGCCATTGGATCTACTTTCTAAATGAACCCATTGGACCTGTGTTTACCATGGAAGCATGTTTGAACCTAACCTCGAGAGCAGATTTTCCAAGGTCTCATTCCAACGCTAGATCCCATTCAAACTACCTAATTCATGCGATTGAATACTAACCCTAACATAAGTCGGGCTGCAGCATATTAGATCTTTAGCAAAATAAAGTCTACAATTACTCTTTATATAGTCTAAAATATGGATGGAACTGGTCACTAAACTACATAGCATGTGGGCCCCAGGATATATAGTGCCAATCATGAACTATTTTCTACATATGGATGAATCTTACTTACCATAACCTTACATATCGTAAAGCCCCACAGCATAGACGGTTCGAATCAAGAACCCTATTTTCCACATAAATGTATGTTAGTTATAACTCATATTTACAAGTAGTGCATGTAAAGTCAAGTTTGGATTGCTTGAGGCCTTAATTCAAAAACCCAAACCAACATACTGATGGGAAAAGATCGATTTTTCTACCTAAGCCCAACTCAACGGTGCCGACCTAAACTTCAGGTTGGGGCCATTCCAAGTTTCACCCCTAGCATAGGGTGTGGGCTGAGTGTGACGTCGGCCTATATTTAGGGCACCTAGGGTTTGAACACTTGACCTTCCTCTCTAATATTATCACACTTGACCTTTCTCTCCGATATCATGTCAAATAACTACTTTCTCTTAAAGCTCAAGTGGTTAGAAGAGGGTGTATCAAGGGACTCTCTACTCACTACTCATTAAAACTCATAGGAAGGAGTAGGAAAAGGGTGAGCCAAAGATATCTAAGTTGTTCATCATACTAATAATCTGGCCCATTTGATATCATAGAGGAGATAGGAAGCTTTGAAGATCATTGATCAATGGTTCAAGGTAAGCACATTTATCTTGTAATCATTTGGGATTCAGGATTTGTATATCATGCATCTACAATCCTGAGGGAAGAACCATCATTGAAGTGATTATCTTAAGGACCATGTTTAAGTAAAAAATTCAAGCCAATTTATAATGGGTTGGCTCTCGAACCTCTTGAAATGAACTGGACAACAAAGACCTAATTTTCATGGGTCTGATTTGAGTCATCCTAAAATGAACCTAAATCCGATCCGACCCGACGTGGCCCACACTCATCATAGGAGGGTTGTTAATTACTAAGTTTAAGAAAAGTGGGTATTAGGAACCTATCTATACTTGGATAGCAAAGTAATTAATACATCACCTATAGAAGAGCTAGGGAATTGAAAATTTGAA
Organism: Magnolia officinalis; assembly: GCA_021015155.1. Taxonomy (NCBI): domain Eukaryota; kingdom Viridiplantae; phylum Streptophyta; class Magnoliopsida; order Magnoliales; family Magnoliaceae; genus Magnolia; species Magnolia officinalis. The sequence continues at coordinate 4,394 of JAJHSJ010001988.1, forward strand.
ATTAGTTAATTAGTAATTAGGATTTTTAATAATAAAAAGAATATCAGAAATCAAAATTTCTTCCTCTTCATTTTCTCTATCTTTGTGATGGAACATCCGTATTGTCCCGTCCTCTTGGTAGGACCTCTTCAGCTGGGTTTATCTAATTTTCAACTTGGTTCTTGAATTCTTCTTGAATTTATCTAAGATAGCAGAGGACAGTATTTGTAAAATGTGGATTCAATAAATGTATTCAAGGCACTATTTATGTAAAAATCCCATTATGCATTTTATACCTGATCGAGACCTGAGTAGGGAGAAATGTGTCATGTTTAGATCCTCCCGTGCCAACACCCGACCTATTAAATTGGTTTATTTTGATTTGGGCTCGACTAGGAACCAAACCATATTTTAATGGATTGTGTTCGGGGCCAAAAACATCAACACAATTATGAAATGGTCAGGTCCAAGACTCTTGCTGACCCAACCCGAACTGACATGATTGCACTCATACCTAACCGATTTGGGCCGAAACCAGACGTTAGTACGAGTTCCATCATTTCTCTAAAAGCTCGAGCTGGTAGGGGATGGTGTATCAATATATATGTGAGGGAACAAAGGTGGAGGGACACTCACATTGAGGCATATTTGCTGCTCTTGGGATTTAAAATAGGACCTTTCAATCTAATACCATCTCAAATCACCACTTTCTCTATAAAAGCTCGAGCTTGTAGAGGATGGCGTATCAATGTATATCAAGTGGCTTTAACAAATATAGATTTAGTTTGAATAACATAGATTAAAATCTCATTTCTGAATAGAAATAAAACTGTTTGGACAAGGATCAATTTGTCATTTGTTGAGTTATTGAATAATGAAAATCAGGAATGAATTCTCATAAGCAATTTAGTATCTTGTGCACTATAAGGCAAATCCCCCTTGAAGAAGATTAGGCACTCGTCCTTACTCACGGATAGGGTGTTAAGGGCAGGTGAGTCCATTTGGGCTTGGCCCACCTTAAGCTGGACTTGTGCTAGAGTATGTCTCAAGGGCTGGGCTTGGGCTTAAAATTCAAGCCTGGTTTTCACTCAGTCTGGGTTTATGCTGTGTACTACAACTTGTCGGCCTGGCTCAGCTCATTAAGGGCCTGTTTTGTTTGTGGGATTAAATGGTATAGAATTGCAGGATTAACAACATTATTGGACAGGGATTGCATGTTTGGAAATACCATGGTATTTTGGCCAGCCAATCCCCATGTTTGGGATCAAATCTTTTGCATTAAGCTAAACCGGCATTTGGTGGACCATGAAATTGTAATTACGGTCTGTTTGGCCAACTGCATTAGGTGGGATTAAGGTGGATGGAATTATAAAAGTTACAATAAATGCACGTGTAAGGTATTGTCCCTGGATTGGGTGTATCCCATGTTTTCTAATACTATGTTTGGAATGTCGCATTAAAAAAGAAATCCTGGGATTTACTTTTAAATTACACTTGGATGAAGCAAAAATACATCATCCATGGGATTAGTAATCCCATCTCATACTTTCCAACACAAGGCTCATTTTTCAAAGCCTATAAAGTTAATTTTAATTCCATCTCACACTCCTTCCAAACATGCCATTCCCAACTTCAAAGCGGAATTAGTAATGCAATCCCATTTAATACAACTTAATGGACCAGATTTACAATTGGTGTGGGTCACTTGTATACATATATAACTTGAATGTCATGTATAAATGACACATATTGTTATGGGAAGATCCGAGCCCCTCATAATTCCGAGGCACCATGGCATGTTAATCCGATCAGAGGGATAACCGACCGCTCGGCCCAGATCAATAGAACGGACGAAGTCCAATGAAGGCCTGTATCTCTGCCGGTCGAAAACCTACCTACAGAATGGTCCGAATCTACTGTATACTCCGAGGCGGAGGCGGACGCTCCTTGAGCTGAACTTAGGAACTGCCATAAGAGGACAGGGGCGGTAATGTCGCTCGCAGATACGCACAATGCGCGTATCGTGTTACGTGATCCTTGGATTGCGTACGGTATCTCCACGATCTGAAAATCTCCCTGATTGAGGGAAGCGGGCCGTGATTATCGGATCCAGACCATTCGATGGCTGGGTATAAATACACGAGGACGCCATTGCTATAGGTACGCAACATCTTGCACTCTCCCTCTATCCTTCCAACTTAGACCTCGATTCCCTTGCCCTGACTTAGGCATCGGAGGGTCCCCCGGCCTAGCCAGGGTCTCCTTTGCTCACCTTTTGTGCAGGGCCAGGGTCCATTCGAGGAGCAGAAGGTGTTCCGGATTTTGACATCAACACATATCATGGACGACATGGATAAAACACATGTATCAATGTGCCCACAAATGTAGCGGATTTCAAAATCCATATAAACCAGCATGAGACCAAATGTAATTCCCTCCCACATAATCCCAATCCCCTGTGCAATTTGCACGAAAACCAAATGCAATTCTATCCCACCTAATCTCATCTAAAGCCCATACACCAAACACACCCTAAGCCTTGCAATGGCAATTTCATAATATACAAACCCTTTGCATCTCTCTAGACTAGCCCACACATCTTTATGGTCATTACAATAGGTTCACGTCACTCTCTCTCCATACCAACCCCACAGTCCCTTATTGTCACTGTATAAACGGTGGACTTGTGACTATTGCAGTAGGTTTGCCTTTGCCTCTCTCTAGTGGACCCAATCTAAGTTTAAGACTGCATTGAACAATGCAAGCCGGTCTTGGATATAACTTGCCTGGCCCTAACTTGGCAATAGGCATTCCTACTCATTTATCAGACCATCTATAAATGCAAGTGGGTCCAATCCTAGTTTTAAAGGGTTATACTCTTCTGTTGAGGCTAAAATCTGGACCACCCTTCACCGCACTCCTGATACTCGGTGTTAACCCTGAGTCCTGCAACAAAAAGAAAACAAAGGAGACCCTGGTTAGAGCAGGGACCCTCCGATGCCAAGTCAAGTTGGAATCTGACTCTAAGTAGCGTAGGCTAGGCTTAGGGTGTTAGATGTCATCTACCTGTTCCGGTAGTAATGTCTCCTATTTATACCTTTATCAAAAGTAGACGTGTCTGTTATCTCGGCACCTTATTAGGCCTCAACCGCAAACAACGGAGGTCGTGCGAATGGAGATGGTGCGGAAGTCTGACGCAGGGATGAACGTGATGAGGATAAATACTCCGAATCCACGGAGCTTCTCTGGACTCCTCACAGAGACTTCTCGAATCCACGAGGAAAGAAAGCGAAAACATAAATAATTTTCTAATAAATTCGAAACTGATTATTTTCATAAAAATGAGTTCACAGCCCTTTAAATAGGGGTACCAAGCATGGGAAAGAAATCAGAATCAAACTACACTACTACTCTCTAGAATTCGCGACTTACTATAAATAGTAAACTTACTATTTATAGACGGTCGTGATGTCTACTAGTGCGCAAGGTTTTCGGCCAAAAATAGTAAGTGTCCTATTTGGCTTCACCAAACCGTTCTCCTAATTATTCTAAGCTCTTTTCACATTGGGCGCAACTCCTAAAGCCCAACGGATGAAGAGTTATAATCAAACTAAAACTTACTATTTATAGTAAAATTGAAATTAAAACAGGGAAACGACCGTCAATCCAGGGGTTTTTCGCAATTCCGGGCATCGCAACCCAGCATAGTGGGGTTGGTTGGCTAAAGTTGCTCGTTCTACCCCAAAATCATATATTTTACGTCAGATAACTCATTCCGGATTGGGAGATACGCCTGATTTAAGGTTCAATGGTCTGGATCACTTTTGTTGTCGACCGGGCCTTTTCTGATCCATATTGGCCATGTAACTGTTCGCGACCCGCTCTAGATCAGTCTCCTCCACTTCAAAAGAACTCGTCCTCGAGTTCTCGTCATGCTCTGGTTCATGATACTCGGTCAAGTCCGCGACATTGAAAGTCCGTGAGATCGCCATGTCATCTGGAAGATCAACAACATAGGCGTTGTCATTGATCTTTCGAATGATTGGTACCGGTCCAATCTTTTTATTCGTCAACTTGTTGTACGTTTCGGTTGGAAATCTTTCTTTGCGCAGATGGACCATTACTTGGTCGCCCACCTCGAACACTTTCGTCGCCGATGCTTGTCCGCTTGCTCCTTATACTTCTCGTTCGAGGCATGTAACTTGGTTTATACCTCCGTATGAATGCTCATGATCTCGTCTGCATTTGTTCTACTGCAATGCTCATGCCTCGGAGCTTGGGCAGAGGGACCAAGTCTAGTGTGTGGCGAGGTACTCATCCGTAAATAACCTGGAACGGGGATTTTCCTGTCGAGCGGTTCACCATGTTGTTGAATGCAAACTCCGCTTGAGACAAAGCCAAATCCCACTGCTTCGGTTTTTCTCCTGAAATACATCGAAGGAGGTTTCCCAACGTGCGATTCACAACCTCAGTTTGACCGTCAGTTTGTGGGTGGTAGGCACTCCTGAACTGAAGTCGTGTATCGAATCGAGTCCACAAAGTCCGCCAAAAGTGGCTTATGAACTTCGTGTCACGGTCAGAAGTAATAGTTTTGGGAACCCCATGTAGCCGCACAATTTCTCTGAAGAATAGATTTGTCACGTGTGTTACATCGAGAGTCTTCTTGCATGGAATAAAGTGCGCCATCTTGGAGAAACGATTTACTACCACGAACACCGAATCCATGCCGCGTTGTGTTCGTGGCAGACCAAGCACGAAGTCCATTGATAAATCCTCCCAAGGATCGTCAGGCACAGGTAACGGGGTGTAGAGGCCCGTATTCTGAGATTGCCCCTTGGAGGTCTGACAAACATGACAACGTTGTACGGCTTTTCCCACATCACGTACTAATTGTGGCCAGTAATACCGCTCTTCCACAAGAGCTCGTGTCTTGTCTCACCCAAGGTGTCCACCGAGGCCACCTCCATGTAGCTCCTGAATAATCTGCTCCCTCAGAGAACTTTAGGAGATGCACAATCGATTCCCTTTGAAGAGAAAATCGTCCTGTATATGAAGGTTGCTGGGGTGACCTTCTTGGCACTTCATCCAAGAATCTTTGAAGTCTTCATCCTCGGCATACAGCTCCTTGAGACAGTCGAAGCCGACCACCTCGTTGCTCATTGTAACAAGTAATGATGCACGACGGGTAAGTGCATCAGCCACCTTGTTCTGTTTCCCTAACTTGTGCTTCAGAACGAACGTGAATTCCTGTAAAAACGCAACCCATCTAGCATGCATACGATTCACGTTAGTCTGACTATTAATAAACTTTAATGCTTGATGGTCAGTGTACAGAACAAACTTTCTTTGAATCAGATAATGTCGCTAATGTCGCAGCGCCTGAACAACTGCGTACAACTCAAGCTCATAAGTCGACCACTTCTTTCGGGCTTCGCTGAGCTTCTCGCTGTAGAAGGCTACCGGCCTGCCTTCCTGTGATAATACTCCTCCAATTCCGATGTATGAAGCGTCACACTCAACCTCAAACAATTTGTCGAAATTAGGAAGCACTAAGATCAGTGTTGTAGATAAACGATGTTTGATCTCATGAAAGCTCTTGTCAGCTTTATCGGTCCACTGGAACGGTTCCTTTTTCATGCAATCTGTTATGGGCGCGACTATGGTGCTAAAATCTCGCACAAATCGACGATAGAAAGTCGCCAACCCGTGAAAACTCATCACCTCATGAATGTTTGTCGGGATCGGTCATTCTCTAATAGCTCGCACATTTTCATCGTTCACACGAATGCCTGTGGACGTTACAATAAATCCTAGAAACAATAGGCTGTCAGTTAAAAAACTACACTTCTTCAAGTTGAGGTACAACTTGTTAAATTGTAGGACCTGCAGCACCTGCCTGAGATGTTTCCTGTGCTCCGCCTCATCCTGGCTATATATCAATATGTCATCAAAATATACTACCACAAATCGGCCAGTGAATAGTTTTAGAACTTGATTCATCAAACGCATAAAAGTACTTGGTGCGTTTGATAGGCCGAAGGGCATGACCAACTACTCATACAACCCTTCCTTGGTCTTGAATGTCGTTTTCTACTCATTACCGGGTCGGATACGAATCTGATGGTACCCGCTCCTTAGATCAAGTTTAGAGAACACCTTGGCCCCTTCTAGCATATCGAGCATGTCGTCCAACCGTGGTATTGGAAACCGATATTTGATGGTGATTTTATTGATTACCCGGCTGTCGACACACATGCGCCAGCTTCCATCTTTTTTTGGTATTAATAATGCTGGTACGACACATGGGCTCATGCTCTCTCTCAAGAGACCCTTACGGATCAATTCCTCCACTTGCCCCTGAAGTATCTCACACTCCTTCGGACTTATCCGATAGTGAGGGCGGTTGGGCAGACTAGCCCCAGGGACGAGGTCTATGTGATGTTAGATGTCCCTCATGGGGGGCAATCCATCAGGTAAATCCTCAGGCCAGACTTCTTTGAATTCGTTTAGCAATAGCCTTAAGCTTGGAGGGATGTTTGAGGGTTCCTCTTCCTCGCCCTTCACCACTACGGCGTATACCTCGCTGGTTTCCTCCATGAAATCCCGAATGGTCAAGAGGGAACTCCCCTCCACTTTAGAAGCTTCAGGGTGGTTCTCTGGTGCCATAGGGGCAAGGATTATTTTTCGACTATCCTTGACGAATATGTAGACATTATCTCGTCCCCGATGGGTCGCATCACGGTCCGACTGACAGAGTCGATCGAGTAGCATATGACAAGCTTCCATGTCGACCACGTCACAAAGTATTTGATCCTTATAATTTTTGCCAATTAAAAATGAGATAGTGCATTGTTCAGTTACCTTGGTCTCATTCACATTTTTTATCCAGCCAATTGAGTACGGGGAAGGATGTTTCGTCGTTGGTAGCCGCAACTTGTTCACCATCACTCTTGAGACGATGTTCTCGCTACTACCGCTGTCTATGATTACATTACAGACCTTTCCGTTGACAGTGCACCGAGTACGAAATATATTGTGTCGCTGTGGATGTAATTTCTTTCGTGGGGCATACAGTAATCGCCTCACAACTAGAAATTTGCCACGATCCTCGCCTGTCACTTCATCTCCACCTGTTATTTCTTCAGTGGTTTGTTCATGTTCATCAAAGCCATGGTCTTCTTCTGCGGCCTCATCTTCAGTGCCCCCTTCGTTTATAGTCAAGTGTGCTGCGGGACGTTGAGGGCAAGTGTTTGATAAGTGGCCTGACTAGCCACATCGGTAACAATTGTTTGACCTTGGCCGAACATAAGGATTTGGAACCCTACTCGGGCCCGCTGTTGTGGGTGTTGTACGTTGAGGTCTGGATGAGCTGCTCCCCGTATCACGGTTTGCGGTTGTAGGAAGTTGAGGACGTTCTCCTACTGGATCTTTTCCTCGTGCCAGCACTGGATCCTGCGTGGGACCCGTCATGGGGGGTCGAGTTGAAGGATGGACGAGCAGGAGCTCTTGCAAGTTGTGTTTCTGCCCTACCCGCCAATTGAACTGCTTCATCCACGGTCCCGACTGGGTACATCTGAACTCGGTCCTGAATTGTCGGCCCACAACCCACCTATAAATCGTGCCACTTTCTGTGACTCAGATTCTGACAGATCGTTTCGTATAGCCAACCGCTGGAATTCTTCTATGTAATCTGTGATGGTTCGATTCCTTGTCGGCAATTTTGATATTGCTGGAATAATATCTGCTCATAATCACTGGGGAGAAATCGTGATCGAAGAAGACGTCTCATCCGTGGCCATGATGAGATAGGCGCCTTGTTCTGACGGGCTCGTGAGAGTTGTAATTGTTCCACCATGCAGAAGCACCAGATTTTAATTTAAACGCTACCAATTTTACCCTTTTATGATCTGGCACGTCCATATAATCAAAATATCTTCTACTTCGGCTAGCCAATCGAGGAAATCTTCTATACATAATACCATTAAAACTAGGAAGTTCAGCCTTACCTCGGTAGTCTCTTTCAGCACGATCTAGATGATCGCCTCCATGGATTGGTCGTCGGGCAAAACCCTCATTAAGGTCTTCGTCGCTAGAACTTGAATCATCTGGTGTAGCCCTACGGTTTGCCACTGGTAGTGCTCTACGAAAATCGGGGTTGCGTCGTACAGCAACCATGGGTGGTGGAGCCACCATAGGTGGTGGAGCACCGCCTAGGGCTCGGGGCGGAAGTAGCGCATCCGCAAGACGTCGAGCGTTACCTGCAGCCCTTGCATGGTCAACTGACTCTCCCGGTGGAAAGCTTCCATTCTTTCCGAAAGATAACGAATCCCTGGATCACCGTCCACAGGATTTTGATTCATACCTTCGTTGTTTGCCATCGGCCCGAAGGGAAATCCTCGCTCTGATACCAATTGACGCAGGGATGAACGTGATGAGGATAAATACTCCGAATCCACGGAGCTTCTCTGGACTCCTCACAGAGACTTCTCGAATCCACGAGGAAAGAAAGCAGAAAACATAAATAATTTCTAATAATTCGAAACTGATTAATTAATTCATAAAAAACGAGTTCACAGCCCTTTAAATAGGGGTACCAAGCAATGGGAAAGAAATCAGAATCAAACTACAACTACAACTCTAGAATTCGCGACTTACTATAAATAGTAAACTTACTATTTATAGACGGTCGTGATGTCTACTAGTGCGCAAGGTTTTCGGCCAAAAATAGTAAGTGTCCTATTTGGCTTCACCAAACCGTTCTCCTAATTATTCTAAGCTCTTTTCACGTTGGGCGCAACTCCTAAAGCCCAACGGATGAAGAGTTATAATCAAACTAAAACTTACTATTTATAGTAAAATTGAAATTAAAATAGGGAAACGACCGTCAATCCAGGGGTTTTTTGCAATTCCGGGCGTCGCAACCCGGCATAGCGGGGTTGGTTGGCTAAAGTAGCTCGTTCTACTCCAAAATCATATATTTTATGTCAGATAACTCATTCCGGATTGCGAGATGCGCCTGATTTAAGGTCCAATGGTCTGGATCACTTCTGTCGTCGACCGGGCCTTTTCTGATCCATCTTGGCCATGTAACTGTTCGCGACCCGCTCTACATCAAAGTCGTGCAGGTGTGGGCGGCTAAACAGTTATCCCGAGACGCGACATCAGGGAAATCTGAGCGCTGAGGATGAATCGAAGTCCAACTCGAAATGGTTCCTTGCAGTCGGTTCTCGCAATGGTGATATCCGTCAGACAGACTCGGAGGGAGAGCTTGGTACTATACTTATATTCCGAGCCTGATTTCACTTTACTCGGATATCAGAGGAGGTTACACCACACTGTGTAGTGCTTTGCTGGCCAAAACTGCTTGGAGCATGACACGGGTCACTTAGAGTGACATGTAAAATTTCCCAAAACAGACTCATATAGTGCATTACCATACATATCAAAAACAGCAGTGACTCTTCCACACTTGTGTGACCAAATGACTGACTCAGCTGTGATAAGTCCTGTGTGGCTCATCCAAGTTCACTCCAACTCAGTCAGACCCGACCGGTTTTCGAGTGACCCTGATGACTCACCCTAACTGGACCCAATCAGGCTGGTCCACCGGACTCAAGACCAGACAATCTGTCCAAGTGGGCCCGAGTCTTTTAAGAGCTACAATAGGAATATTACATCAACCATTTGATTTTGCCCTTGTAATTCAGACTGTGATAAACATCAATTCAACGGTTAGGATTTTGTGCTCAAGTGTGATTTCTGAGATATGCTCGATCCACAACATGCCCAGTTGTTTGGATGGCCTGGATAGAGGATAAGCCAAATCTAACCCTTAAAACATTATGATTAATCCCACACGAGTGCAAAACATAGGAGTGCGTAATGCGCACCTCTTCCTCAATTTTCAACTGCATGGCTAGAAGTGGATCACACGTGAAAATGTGGCGCATGTTTGGAAGATCCATGCCGCTCATTTTGCGGACCCATATTACAGTGCCTTGATCCAAAAACCGGATCAATCTTCAAATGGAGAAAAACTGAAGGGTTAAAAAGAAGTCAACCAATAGATACATGAACGAGTCTGATATTCAGATGATGGATCTACATGGTGGACCAGGCCTGATGAACGGAACGGATTCTCTGCCTGCCTTTCACATTGGCAGGTCTTAGAAACCCAAAAACCGTTTGCATGGAGGACTCTGTATCCACCGCACTCTGCGCATGTTAGTACCTAGCTGCTAACTCCCTCTAACTTACACGGCTATCACACACCTCTCCTACCAGAATCCGATTTCGTCAGCCCCTTAAGCTTCACCAAGAACCGCACCTTCTTCTCCCAGCTGGTGGACCCCACCTTCCTCCTCTTACCCCCAGGCGAATCCAACGACAGCCCATCCTCACCGTCGGATCTCCCCATGTACTCCTCAGATGGTCCACTCCCATCCGTCAGATCCCCACCCCTCCCTCGGTCCTCCAACAAGCTCCCCTGCAGCGCCGAGATCACCGCCCTGATCGCCACGTCAGCATCCCTCCTATTCCGCAGCAGGATCTCTCCGACCTCTGCCGTCGTGAGGGCCCACCCGCCTGCATGCTGCTCTCCACCACGTGGAACAGCACGTGCTCGTCCACCCCAAGGTACCTACCCCTCCCGCAAGACCTTGAACGCGTAGAACCCACACGAGCCGAGCCGCACGTGCACATCCATACGCCCGTATCTAACGAGCGCCGGGTCGACACTGTCCCTGTGGTTAGTAGTAAAGAGACGATGATCCTCTCCTCCCCACAGCAGACCACAGCCCGTCCTGAAATTCAGCAGACCCGAGAGCGTACCCGACCCTCCACATCATCATCGCCACCGTCCATCGCCCTCCTCGCCTTCTTCGATGCCCGATCCGCCGTCAGATCGAGCGAGCAATCGATATCCTCAATCACGATCATCGAACGGTTCGTCGTCTGGATCAGCAACGCCCGCAACTCGGAATTATCCGACACCTTCGTCAGCTCCAGATCGTACCATCATACCGTAGATAATTCGCCATCGCAGCGATCAGACTCGATTTACCGGACCCGGGCGGCCGTACAGCAGGTATCCGCGCTTCCACGACCGGCCCACCCGTGGTAGAAATCTCGGCCGTTGGCGAATGCCGTCAGATCCGACGTGATCTCGTCCTTGAGATCCGGATCCAACGCCAGCGTGTCAAACGTGGATGGATGGCGGAAGGGGACCGAGGCCCCCCGGACTCGTACGATCCATGGCCAGTGTTGGTATACAGACGGCGCTCCCGCGAGACACGCTCGAACTCCTCCGCACGTGCGGAGATGGAGTCGAGGTAGGAGGGGAGGAGGCGAGTGCGGTCGCGCTTTGGCATCCTGAGGCAGAAGCTGCGCTCTCCTCGAGCGAGTCTTGAACGGTCTCGATGTGGTGGGTCCACCAGACGCGGTGGCCCATGAAGGTGTCCTCGAGCGTGTGGTTTGGGGCGACGGTGAAGGAGACACGTGTGGAGTTTTTGGGGCGAGTGAGGGTGAGGCGACGGCACGTGGTGGAGGGGTCGAGGGAGTTGAGGTAGAAGGGTGACGTGGCGGTAGAGATCGTTGACGTCGACGCCGCAGTAGCCGTTGAATTCAGGGATTTCGAAGTAGGTGTATGGACTGAGCGAATCTTGGAGCGATTCCCAGAGAGAGTGGAGGAGAGAGAGGAGCTGAGAAGGGAGGACGTTTTGAAGGACGGTCAGGAGACCGAGAATGACCACATCTGAGATAAGATCTCCATATCGAGTTTTTGGGTTTTGGGTTTTTCTTCTTTTCGGGTGAGTGAGTGAGAGCGAGAGAGAGAGAGAGAGATCCTGGGCGTGTTTGGATGTGCCATTTATAGGACGGACAGATTTTGAAAAAGGAGTCGAGGTATTTTTGTAATTTTCATCTAAGACAACCATATCCGAGATTTTCAATTACTTGTCATGCTATCGTGATAATATCGCGAGATTTCCAAAATCTCGACATATTTTTTTTGACTTACCGATTATTGTAGTTTTATATGAGAACTTAAAATATATTTGAATTTTTATACTATGGGTGGGAGTTAGACAAGGTCAAGCTTATCTCAAGTTTTACACTTTAGGGCTCATTTGGACAACTGCATTAGGTGAATTAAGTGGATGAAATTGAAAAAGTAGCAATTAATGTATGTATAAGATATTGTTTTTAAATTGGGTGTATCTCATGGATTTTAATGCCATGTTTGGAAGATATGGGAAAACTTTTTATTATGCGGGATTGGAGTAAAGTCATGTTTGGGAAAAATAGGATTGCAAAAGTGGGACATTTAGACCGTGAAGTTAAGTGGACCCCACCGTGATGAATATAGAAATCCACCACCATGCATAACAGGTTTACAATATCGTTTTAGGTGATGGCTCGAAAATGATCTAAATCCAAAACTCATGTGCGTCATGCATAAGATAAACGTGTGTAGGTAATTCCTACTGTTGAAACCTTCCTGGGTCCACTGTGTTTTTTATATACCATCTATACCATTCACAAAGTAAATTCTATACACATATTGGTGAAAAGTTATAAGTTATCATGTTTCAAATCTTGTGTGGCCCCACGTATGTCTCAATGGTGGACATTCAATCATTAGTCGTGTGGCCCATATGAGAATTGGATTTTTGTAATTTCTGGTTCCATGTCATAACATATTATTAAAAAATTGAAGAACGTAGTGGATTTCCCATAAACATCACAGTAGGCCCCAACTAGCTCTCCTTCGCACGTAGATCTTGCGAAAGGTTTTCAAGAAACCCACATGAAATCGGATTGCGCACTGAGTTACTCATTGTACACTCTTATCGTACTGAGTACACTCAGTTGGGCCCACCATGAGTGTATTGTCTTATCCACTCCGTCCATCTTTCATATTATTTTTAGTGGTTGAGACAAAAAAATGAGTTTATATATAAATCTCAAGTGGACCATACCATAGGGAATAATGATTTCCACCGTCGAAACCTTTCTATGGCCTACAGTTATGTTTATTTTTCATCAAACCTGTTCATAATATCGCAAAGACAGTGGATTAGTGAAACACAAATATCAGATTGATACAAAACTTTTGTGGTCCCCAAGAAATTTTCAATGGTTGATGTTCAATTCACACTGTTTTCGGTGGTGTGGTCCATTTGAGCTTTTGAAATGTTTCGTTTTTAGGCTAACGATCTAAACTTATCTTCTAAATGTATGGACGGAGTAGATGTAATCACATACAGCACAAGGGGCCCATAGTCAAGCGTCATACACAAATCCTGCATGCTTCATGTGGATGTCAGTCAGTTGGGGAAGTGGAAGCGGTACACATGGTATCGGCGGGAGTCCCAAAAAACATTATCCCTGGTTGAAAAATCGTCTCCAAACATGACTGTACGATGGATGTGCCAGGCCGACAAATGCAATCCCAGCTACTCCCACTTAATGCAGGTAGCCAAACGGGCCCTTACTAAATGAGCTGAGAATTCTTGCATAAACCCAACCCATGACCTATTAGCCTCTAACCCAGTTAACCCACTTAGGGCCTGTTTGGCCGGGTAGATTGGATGGGATTGGAAGGGATTAGAAGATAGATCCCGGGATTGGCCAAGCGTGCCAAACAGACACGGGATCCTGATCCCTGGATATAGCAATCCCATGGATCTTAAGACAATCCACTGACATCACCATCATTACCTTTAAATCCCATCCAATCCACCCTAATTCCTTCAAAATTTTCTAGGACGTGTTTGGTTCGAGGGGTTGAAAGGGATTAGAAGGTTTAATCCCGAGATTGTGCGGGCGTGCCAAACAGACCGGATATAGCAATCCCATAGATCTTGCACTAATCCACTGACGCAGCTATCATTACCTTGAAATCCGTGCAATCCACTCTAATACCGTCAAATCCCAATCAATCTGCTCGTCTAAACAGGCCCTTATAAATTCTTCATGTCAAACAAACCCATTTATTTATAAGTGGTTTGGGCTCAACTAACTGAACACAAATCCTCCATTTCTGTTTAAATGGGTTGGTTGGGCTTGACTAACCCAACTCAACTTGCAGGGGCGGCTCAAAGGCGTAGGTAGGTGAGGCAATCGCCTAAGGCCCCCTAATTATGAAAGCCCTATATTATAGCAAAATTAAAATTTCTTAATTATGAAAGTCTTATATTATAGCAAAATTAAATTAAAAAGAAGGAAAAAAAAGTCCAATTTTTTTGAAATAAAACTTAGTGAAAGACCTACAAAATAGGAACATCTAAAAATTAGTTTACAAATTTGAAATTGAAAATAAAAAACAAATCTTAGAAACTAGCACCATCAATAATAACAGTCTAACTCTATCATCTCTTTTCAAAATAATAGCATCATTCTAATAAAATTTTCTCCTAAAACCTAGGACCACAACTACATACTTTATTGCTAATTAAGTTCTCAAAAAAATTAAATTCTAACGTCATTTTTCTAAATTAAATTCTAACTTCATTTTTCTAACGGTTTGGATTTATTTTCAGAATTAAAAGTTTTAAAATAAGTTGCAAAAACTTAATCTAATAAAAGAACTAGATTGTTTTTCAAATTGTTTTATTACATATAGAATACTACTTACCATACCTGTTACAGTTGCATATGCAGAAAGAAGTTTTTCAAAACTAAAGATTATAAAAAATTATTTATGAACAATTATGTCTTAAGATAGATTAAAAAGTTTAACAATTTTATCTATCGAAATTGATTTATTAGGTAAACTTGAATACAAAAGTTTAATTAGTGATTTTACATCTAAAAAGGCAAGAAGCAAATTTATGGTTTATTTTTGAAATTTTTTTTTTTTTTTTTTAACTAAAAAGCCTCATTTTTATGACTTGCTTAAGGCCCCCAAAAATGTTGAGCCGCCCTTGTCAACTCGCCATGTTCTTATTTAGGTTTTTAAATGAAGTTAAAAAAAATTAGGGGTCGTTTGGCACTGTCAATTTAAGGGGATTTGAAGATAATTTTAATTTATTGATCATTTGGTATGATGGATTAGAGGGTGTTGACGTCAAAATCTGGTCTGCTCTCCTCCCAGTCGTATCCGCTCAGTTCTATCACCGAGCCCTGAACCTGCGTACCCACAGAAAACAAAGGAGACCCTGGCTAGGCCGGGGGACCCTCCGATGCCTAAGTCATGACACAGGAATCTGGGTCTAACGGAAGAGTTGAGGGGAGAGTATTTGAAATTGCGTACCTGTAGACAGGGGGTGATGGATTATTTATACCTTACGGCTGCGTGATCTGGGTCCGATAATCTCGGCACGATCAGGGGGATTCCCGGATCGTGAAGATATGGCGCACGATCTATAGATTGTGCGGCGTGCTTGACGTGTAATGGGCATAACCGGACGAGGTTTTCGGGTATGTCTAGTTATGGCAGTTTCCTCATTCAGTGTATGAAACCCTAATGTCTACTCGGCCCGGCTCAACCAAAAGCCTTTAAGTCATTATCCTTAGTCAATATTTCATTGGACTCGGACGATGTATAGGTCTGAACTGATATCTCGGACGTGACTCTGAGTGAAGGCTTTGCTGTGGATGAGATTGGGATTTGTGTCCGACCGGATAGCAGATTCTACCCCGACCTATAGTCCCGAGGTGGAGGTCTTTCGAATGTTGTGCCTCTACGGGATGTTTAAGTCGAATCGGACAAGTGAGGCCTCGAATGTTGAGAATGCTAGTCGGCTCAGTTTGGCACTCCGTGCTCGGGTCTTAAGCGGGTTCGAATCTTCCCATAACAGAGGGTATATTGGATTCAAGGAATTTAAAATCCTCATTTTAGTGAACTTTATGATCCCTTCTTGTCACTTTGAGTACCAATCATTGCTTTTATTTTCTCATTTGTAAAGGTGGGAGAGTCGCTTGTGTACTGTATGTGTCACTAGGCTATTAATCTATTATCTACAAGGCCCGTTGATGATTATCAATTACATCAATAAAATTATATCAACAGAATGATTTAAGCAGTCCAAACATTGGACATATAAATCAACGGTTTAAAAAGTTAGTTGCTTGGTTGTAATCTTATACTTATGGTCCATCCGAGGCTTAGAATTTTATTATGTTATGTCAAATTATATATTTCAATGAGCTTAATATAATTAGTGTCAAACATCACATACGTACACTAATTTGGGATAATTTGAAATTATATTGTATAATTTAAATAGATCCTATTTTGAATTATATGAGATTCTAAATCCTAAGTGTCAAATACATCTAGAGATTTTTGAATCTAGGGGTTATACAAATCTTGAGGACTTTCAATCCAGGTATTCTGAATCCACGGTACCAAACAATGCCTTAGTCTAGATAATAGATATGTACATGTATTTATTAAAAAAAATAAAAAAAAATCTTTATTTTATTTTGAGCTTTAAGTTTGCTTTTACAAACCAACCCATTGATAACTTAATATGGCGGGTCAGGCAAGTTTCAACCTTAGCCCAACCCATTTACTTAACCGGCTAAAGTTCTAGCCTGAGCCCAACCCATTTACTTAACCGGCTAAAGTTCTAGCCTGAGCCCAACCCATTACCTCTTTTGCTTAGCTTGGTTGGAAACCACCTAAAAAAGGGTCAAGCCAACCCAACGGGTCAACCTGACCCATTGCCACCTCTGGTTTATACTTTTACATTCAATTTTCTAAAATTAAAATTATTTAGTAATTTTAATCAATATTTTTAAATATTTTATTTTCAGTCAGATTTATAATAATCTGAAAATCTCATGAGAAATTGGAGGTCTGAGAAATGGCAGGAGTGAGTTGAGAAGGGTAAGGTTGTAATAAAGGAAAAGGCAAAGGTGAGTATGAGGCGACGTCTCTTTTCTTTTGCGCGGCGCACGCACGGACTTTTGCTTTTTCTTTTTTTCTTCTTCGCTTTTGCTTTTGTTGCCTCAAATTCCTTCTTAAGATTTCTGATTTTACCAAACGGTAATCAGTTTCAAATTTAGGTATTTTATGTGAATGACCAAAATATCCTTCCTTAGTTCTTTAAAGAGTGGTTCAAGAACTGTGGGGCCCACATGGTGTGTGTATTACTTGCAACCAGTCCAACGAATGCAAATCACCCAAAAAAATCCAATCTGGAGTGTGGCCCATCTGAAGATTGGATTGGACTGATTTGATTGGTTCCTCTGATGCATTTGTTATATCGGTTTCACGTCGCCCCACAATTTTCGGTTTTGAAATGAACGTATTTTGGTCATTTCAACACAAACGTACATTTTGAGAAATTTTGAAAGAAAGACGACTATTTAGAGTTCTTGAAGAAATTTTCTCTAAGGTAAGAATTGTGGGGCCCACGGGTCTGTGTATGACATCCAACCCGTCCAACATATGCATTCGAACATAATGATCATTTGAGAAAAAAATTGGCCCGTCAAATCGTTGGATGTGCTCACAAGTGAATTTGGATGTTTTTGAGTCTTGTGAGTTGTTTTTCATGGTGTGGCCCATCTACAGTTGGATCCACCGTCTGTTTGTTCATCTGATCATGATAGTGTATTGGACGCCTTGAATGTCATGCAATGTCTATTGGGCCACATGGTTCTCATATTCAACACTTCTTAAAGAAAATAAATCAATAAATAGGGCGTTTAGTAATTCCACGTCTCCAAAGGCAGCTCTTAGTCATTTCCAATGGTAGAGATATTTTTTAGTAAAATCCCAATTAGTTTTTGCTGTAAAAATCTCACACGGGAGAGCTCAACTTGACTCAGCTTGAAATTGGATTTAAAGTAAGTTGAGCTAGTTTTCGGAGCTTAAAAAATTTTTGAACTAAGTTTGATCTTGCTTGAGCTCGACTCGACTCGACTTGGATTGAGCCTCAGCTCGAATTGAATCGGCTCGATGACACTGTTATTTTGATATTAATGTTACTCGCCAAGTTTGATGAAATGACTCAATGAAGTTGGATCGGCAGGTGGCAAGAAAAGAATAAATACAAAATAAATCAACATATTCCGGGTGCATACATTCTCCTTGTATCTTGATTTTGATGTTGCTTATCGAGTATTTAATGAAATACCTATAAAATGTTGTTATTATTTTGCATTATATGAGAAATTAAATATGCACTTATATGTTTGAGAAAATGTTGCAGAAGTTCATTTGACAAAATGTCGCAGAAGTTCGAACAGTACTAACTGAATTAAGCTGGCGTGTCAGGCTCGAGGACTGAGCTGACGCAAGTTCAATCTGAGTTAGCTATTGGCCAAGCCATGCCAAGTTCTGCCAAGCTCGACCTGGTTCAACTCGTGTACAGCTCTAGGTTTGGTGGTTTGTTAACATGCAACCCTGGCTGTTGCTGCAGGACATGTGGGGCGTTCTTCCTTTCGACCTGGGGTTATCTTATAATGATCTTGACCGTTAATATGGTAGGCCACACCTTGAAGTGGGGATGTACAAACAATAAACACTTGGAATATTTCAACCCTTTAATCATCTAAATCTTTTCGTATGAATT
Source organism: Magnolia officinalis (assembly GCA_021015155.1). Lineage (NCBI taxonomy): Eukaryota > Viridiplantae > Streptophyta > Magnoliopsida > Magnoliales > Magnoliaceae > Magnolia > Magnolia officinalis. The sequence continues at coordinate 22,900 of JAJHSJ010001988.1, forward strand.
TGGACGGTCTACTTAGCCTTTGATTGATTTATGGGTTGAAATATCAATCCTAATCACGTAGTAAATAAATAAAGAAATAAATAAAAAGACAAGTATACCCTTTGAGGAATGGTAGTTGCACGCACATTCCTCCCACGTGAAAACAAGGCACATGTGCTAGATCATAGCCGCTAGTCTGCCAATCCAAACAATGTAGATGCTTGCATGTATACACCGTGCACGTTGCACGCGTGTGGTAATCAGAACCGTTGACGCATCACATGATTTCAAAAGTGGACCAGTAGCTTTCATAAGAAAGCCTTGTGCGTGAACACTGGACAAGTCTCATATATATACCATAGTCCATCATCATTTTGAAAGTGTGGTGGCCCATCCTTCTCACACGTGTGATAATATACGCCTATCTAGACCATCTAAATTGTGCGGCGCATGTTGTGGTTGGAGAAAAAACCTAACCATCCATTTGATTGTTGTCAAACCTATAGTGAACGGTCCAAATTCAAAGGTCAAGTAAGTTAGTTTCGACAATCCTCTCAGTGTAATTTTTGGCCTCTGCCCCATATTCCACCATCGGCCCAGTGAATTGGACGGTCTTGATTTCAGCAAAACAAAGACATTTGTGTATGGTTGATAAGTCACCATCATTTTATAAACATTTACTTTCTTTTCCTTTTCAGCCCTTTTTATTTCTTTTACTCGTTTGATGTATACATATGGTTGAAATTTGTATACGTAGATGGCATGAAAAGCTGTGAAAGAGCAAGGTCAGATAGTAGAGTAGCAATGTGGAGTTATTTGATACTCTGCCTGAGTATGACTCTTGATACACATACACTCATAAATTGCACACGTGGCATACATTAATTTTAACTAAATAAACTACATTGTGGAGCCTATTGTCACCAACAATGTCCCACAATCAGATTAGTTCAGCAATCTTAACTCTGATTAGTGGACACTTGTTGAAATACTGGCCATTGGATAATTTTTATTTATGACCGTCCAATAAATGACCAATCACATAAAAAATCATGAAACATTTAAATTGTGACTTATTATTTTAATTTTTTATTAAAATTAAGTGAATGACACGAATGCAATCTTTAAGTAATTTTTCAGTGCCTGCATATCATGCATCACATTCTACCAGAGTATCAAAGTTTTTTCAGTATCAGTAGGCTAATAGGTCAGCCATGTGAGAAAGATAGATTTAAGGGAATCGCGAATAAAGCCCGTAAAATACATTTTTGCAGAATGTCAATATCCGACGGCTCAGATTCCACCTCGTTTGGGGATGCTTTGTGAGCCGAAAGTCGGGTCCCGGCTAGGATCCGAGGGATTGCAAGAAAGGTGATGCTGTCTCTGGCAATGTCTCTGGTTTTCAATTCGGACAAATGGGGCCCATGGTTGGGTTATCTGGATCGTTGTTTTATTGGAGCCCACCGTGGATGGACGATTCTTGAAATCCCACTTCGATCAAGCATCAGATGATAGGATTGTTTAAGGATTAAAAAATGAACGTTTAAGATTAGATAATCCAACGGTGTATTACAAGGGTGCCTATCAGAATATTAGAATCATCGATCAGACTGATTTTTGGTCACGGTTTATTCAGTTAGGGCACTGCCTGATGAACGGGTCAGATCTCATGTGTCCTAACAAATGGACAATTAAAACATTTTTTTCTTGTCATCCATTTCTTTTGTACAATGGCCCACCTGTAGACTGAACGGGCCTGATTTTAGTGTACCACCTGAAGGAAGGCTCGGATCTTGCACACGTGTGCCACATAGGCATGTGTGCATATATGTGTGTGTGTGTGTGGATGCCAAGGGTTCTACACGCGTGTGGGCTAGCCTCTGATAGCACTGGACCCATCTCTTGAGTGAACTACGTTAAAAGTTCGGCTGACAATGTGGGTGAACATATATAATTGGCAATGAAACCGTTCAATAGGTGGGACACATCTTTGATTGTCCACAGCCTAAAAATTGGAGTCAAGGGATGATCCTAGCCACCCAATCTGTGAACAAATTTTTATGAGTGTTAATGGTCCACTTTGAAGAAGCAATCTGTTGGAGCACATGCACTGATTGTGTCATGGAATGGTTCACATTGTACACTTTGGGAAAGCATGTTTTTATTCATGAATAGGGTTAATAATATCAAATATGGACAGGGTCACTTGTTCATCGGGTTATAACTCAAAATTACACTTATCCAACGAAAAATTATTGAAATTGGTGCTTCCATTCTGTGCTGAAACAGTGGATTTTGATCGATCAAGCATAGCCTTGATCAATTGAGAAAATTCCAAATTTCTCCGTTAACTCTTTGGACAGTTTTCGACATGTTTCGATTGATTAAGATTATTTGAAAAATACATGTTTGTTCTCTTGACTTTTTTTAGCATGTTCAATTAATTGAATATTGTGATATTGATGGAAGGATCCTTGATCATGGTTGATCGGTCGAAAGTTTGATCGACGGTGCGTGCTACTTCTGCATAAGTGTGCAGTTTTTTTCTTTTTTATTCTGTTCGTAGCATTATATAAATGAGTGTAATGCGAGATTAGGATTAAGGAATAAACGTGGGAGTCTTAAAGAGTTTTTTAAGTTTTGAAAGGAAATTTCATCTTGAAAGATGAAGATTTCGAGAATTTGTAAGTTGCTTATCTTTTGTAATTCTTTGATCATAGTGGGGGTGGCTAACATGGATGTGTGTACTGACATGACATGTACTAACAAGCTAACCCAAAACAAAAAACAAACAAAAAAAAAAAAAAAAAAAAAAGTTGCCTATCTTTTGTAATTCTTTGATTATAGTGGATTGTTTTGTCGCTTGGTACCGAGGTTTTTTCTTATAGGGCTTTTCTACATAAATCACTGTGTTATTTATGATTGCTCGTATTTTTTATTTCTCTATTGTGTAATTGAATCGTTCTAAGGTTATTTTCACACCTAACTTGTGGCAGTTGTGCATAACAAATGGTATCAGAGTATAAGTTATTACATTAGGGTTTAGATCGAATATGAGACGTGACTTTTAATGAATCAAATGTTAAATACGAGATAGAAAAATTTATATGAAATAATAACTTTGAATTATGGAAGTTAAAGATGAAAGCTCTCTTGATTCAGTAAGGACTACAACGACTCCTTGGCAAAGTCAAACATCTTAAAATTATGAAGGATGAGGATTAGAAAGACTTAAATAAAGAGGAGATGGGCACAATTCAATTGTACTTGGCCGATGATGTCGTATACAATGTGGTCAATGAGACGATTGCCACAAGCATTTGGGCTAGGTTATAAAGCATCTATATAACGAAGGCACTCTCTAATCACCTATATCTGAAGGGACAAATACATAATCTTAAGATGGCAGAAGGATTAAATCTCAATGAGTACATCGACGCCTTCAACAAATTAATTTGTAAACTGATTAGCATGGAGGTGAAGATCGATGATGAAGATAAAGTCCTTATCTTATTAACGTCCCTTCCGGATTCCTAAGAGAATCTGCTGGATACTTTGTGCCATGATAGAGATACCTTCGACCTAGATAATGTATCTCATCGTTTCAGTCAAAGCAATTAAAAAAGAAAAGAAAAAAAAAAGTGGGAAAGGTACATCTATGGATGCACTGGCTGGTAGGGGAAACTCAGTGAGAGAAAGTGAAGTCGTGAACGAGGTTCAAGTCGAAGGGCAAAGGGAATTTGAAGTGTTGAAATTATGATATAATGGGTCATATGAAGGACTGCACAAACCCCAAAACCCTGAAAAATAAGAAATCAAATACTTCTCCAAAAGAGACCAATTTAGTGAAATCCAACAAGGAGATCAATGGCTGCGATGTATTGTTCGTGTCCAAGGTTAGACACATACAAAATAACTGAATTTTGGATAGGGGGCATCGTATTACATGCGTCTTCACAGGAGTTGGTTCACTACGTACGAGTTTGATAGCAGTCTGGTACTTATGGGCAATGATCATGCCTGTAAGATGGTTGTGATTAGTTCGATTCACATATGAATGTTCGATGGCATGGAGCGTATATTAACAGATGTGAGACACGTTCTAAATATGAAGAAGAATTTGATATCTTTGCGAGCACGGATGCAAGTTCTCTAGAGATGATGATGTTTTAAAGGTTTCTAAATGGGCACTCAATGTAATGAAGGCACATATAAGTGAAAACATTTACAGTTTGATTGATAACACTATATCAAGTGGAGCTACAACGACTATAGTAAACTCCACATCAACATGTTTGTGGCATGCATGCTTGAGCCACATGGGCGAACGCGGTATGAAAGTATTATTGGATCGTGGTTTAATTCCCGCTTCTAAGAATTTTGATATGAATATATGTGGACACTGCATTACGATAAATATTCAAAATTGTCTTTTAAACTTGGAAAACATAATAATAAAAGATTGCTTAAATAGTACATTCTAATGTGTGGGGGTCGTCGCCCGTTGTTTCTGGAGGGGGTCATCGTTTTTTATCACATTCATTGATGATTACACTAGAAATGTGTGGGTTTACTTTTTAAAACTTAAATTCGATACTTTCACCACCTTTAAGCAATGGAAGGTCTTGGTGGAAAAATAGTTAAGGCGAAAATTGAAAGTACCCAAGACCGATGTAGAGACACTACAAGAAAAGCCACTTTTACCAACGAAAATTTTCGTAGGCAAAAGTCTGATTTTCGTAGGCAAAAGATTTTGCCCGCCAAAATTTTCGTTGGCAAATTCCTCGCTAAAAGGCCGAGGGGGAAAGCTTTTACCCACGAAAAAAAGAATTCGTTGGTAAAGATAAGACTTTTGCCAACGAAATTGTTCGTAGGAAAAACGTTTTACCAATGCTAATTTTCGTTGGCAACAAATTGATAAAACTTTTTACCTACGACTACTTTTGTAGGCAAAATTATTTACAACAGTTTTTAGCTACCACCAATTTCGTAGCCAAAACTATTTAAAGACTTTTTACCTACAAATATTTTGGTAGCTAAAAGTAATTAAAACACTTTTTACCTACCAAAAACTTCGTAGTGTGTTATTTAAAAGATTTTTTACCTACCAAACACTTCGTAGCGGAAAATATTTACAAGATTTTTACCTACCAACAATTTCGTAGTTTAAAACTATTAAAAACACTTTTTGCCTACCACTAATTTTGTAGCGAAAAATATTTACAAAACTTTTACAAGACTTTTACCCACAAATATTTTCGTAGGTAAAAACCTTTAGAAAACTTTTACCTACGACTAATTTCGTAGCCAAAAATTCTTTTACCTAACATTTCAGTAGCGAGAAACATGGATGAGAATTTTAACAACGAAACGGTTGGTAGGTAAAAGCTTGGATGAGACTTTTGCCTACGAAAATATTCGTAGGCAAAAAATATGACGGAGCTTTTACCTGCGAATATTTTCGTAGGTAAAAGTTTGTTTTTTTTTTTTTTTTTGTTTGCAATTTCCAGCACAAAATTCTTGATATACACCTGATATACACCTGTTACAATATAAACCTGTTATGTAATATATTTCATCATATTCCACAATCACATCCATTTAACTCCAAAGTACATAAATAAATCCATCCAAACATAAATTACATCATGCATAAATACATATAAGTTTAATATCATAAATAAAATACAAAAAATCACAAAGATGGAGGCGGAGGTGGTGGGGCATCGATGGGTAAGCGTGCGGCGAGAGCCTGAAACATATCCGCTATCCGTCGCTCATGCTCCACCCGCATCTCCTCCATCCTCCTCTCCTGCTCCTCCCTCAGCCTCGCATGCTCCTCTATCCTCATCCTCTCCTGCTCCTCCCTCAGCCTCGCCTGCTCCTCCATCCTCCTCCTCTCCTGCTCCTCTCTCTCCCTCGTCAGCTCCTCCATCCTCCTCTGCTGCTCCTCCATCTGCCTCTCCAGCTGCTCACTCTTCCTCTCCAGCTGCTCTTTGATGTCATTGACGACGACCTGTAGTTGTTGAACCTCTCTCTCTGCGATATCAGCTCGGTGGGTGGCACTCTCGCCAACGATGCTGGATCGGGTGGAGGCAACTCTAGCGGGTGCCATGAGCTTGGCACCATGGCCAAGCCCACGCACGTATCCAGAACGGGTGCCAAGCACCTCACTCAGGATCTCTGGCTCACTCCGCTGAGTACCATCGGGAGTGGGCTGACTGCGTAAGGTGTCCATCGCCGCCTGTAATGAAAACATATGAATTTTTTCAAAAAAATGACATTATTATAATTTAACGCAATTAAATTTGACAATGTAAGAATTTTTACCCAAATCTCGCCGGCACTGGGATGTACCCAAGATCCCGTCGCCTGCCGACAGTGAGTCCCTTTGTAGAGGTCTATTGGTCCGGGCTCCTGACCAGTGACGGAATCTCGCTGCGCAATCGAAAGGACAATAGAGTTAATATAAAATTTATTTCTAGAATATATCAACCTAATAATTACTAGTAATTTCTTACCATGTCGTGACGAATTTGTACAAATGACTTTGAACCAGCTACGTGGTTCACTGCTAACTTTCTCCTGTTGTTAGAATTTATTTTGCTCCTCTTCTGAATACATTATTCATAATACATTGTTATTAATTGCGAATTTAATTGTTACCTTAAAGATATTGTAAATATGTAAATATTACCTGAAAAGAATCAGACGAAAATCTATCGCAGAGTATCTGCCAGTCATCACGGGTCACGTGCGGCGGTGCGGATAGTGCGCCCTCCTCATTGCTCACGCACTGCTTGTACCGCTTATGTAACAAGGAGCGGTACTCCTTGAACCGCTCCTTGATCATGTCGTCAACGGCAAAGGAAACGTGCGGAACACTCAAATTCAATTCAAATTTATCCTGCAATTTCGTAAATAATAGATTAAGGCAATAAACTTATAAAGAAAATAACTTAACCGTAAATAAACTTTTATCAAATAAACTAAGATTTATAAGTATCGGTTTAGGTTTAGGTTAAGGTTAAGGTTAAGATTAAAAGGTTAAGGTTTAGGTTTAGATTAAGGTTAAGGTATAAGTTATAGGTAGGTTATAGGCTATATAGCTTTGGGGAATTGAGAATAGGTTAAGGTTTAGGTTAACGAAATCGGGTTCGGGTTCAGGATCGGGTTTAGGTTTGGGTTTCCATGTTTAGGCTTAGGTTTAGGTTAGGGAGTTGAGATTAGGATTAGGTTTAGGTTTAGGTTTAGGGAATTGGGAACACATTTAGGTTTTAAGTTTAGGTTTAGGTTTAGGTTTTAGGTATAGGTTATAGGTTATACATGTAGGGAACTGAGAATAGGTTAAGGTTTAGGTTTAGGAACGGGTTCGAGATCGGGTTTTGCTTTCGGTTTTCAGGTTTAGGTTTAGGTTTAGGTTAGGGTGTTGAGAATAGGATTAGGTGTAGGTTTAGGTTGAGGGATTTGAGAACACATTTAGGCTTTAGGTTTAGGTTTTAGGTCTAGGTTATAGGTTATAGTTGTAGGGAACTGAGAATAGGTTAAGGTTTAGGTTTAGGGAATCGGGTTTGGGTTCGGGATCGGGTTTTGCTTTGGGTTTTCAAGTTTAGGTTTAGGTTTAGGTTAGGGTGTTGAGAATAGGATTAGGTGTAGGTTTAGGTTGAGGGAATTGAGAACACATTTAAGATTTAGGTTTAGGTTTAGGTTTAGGTTTTAGGTCTAGGTTATAGGTTATAGTTGTAGGGAACCGAGAATAGGTTAAGGTTTAGGTTTAGGAACGGGTTCGGGATCGGGTTTTGCTTTGGGTTTTCAGGTTTAGGTTTAGGTTTAGTTTAGGGTGTTGAGAATAGGATTAGGTGTAGGTTTAGGTTGAGGGATTTGAGAACACATTTAGGCATTAGGTTTAGGTTTAGATTTAGGTTTAAGTTTTAGGTCTAGGTTATAGGTTATAGCTGTAGGGAACTGAGAATAGGTGTAGGTTTAGGTTTAGGAAATCGGGTTCGGGTTCGGGATCGGATTTTGCTTTGGGTTTTCAAGTTTAGGTTTAGGTTTAGGTTAGGGTGTTGAGAATAGGATTAGGTGTAGGTTTAGGTTGAGGAAATTGAGAACACATTTAGGCTTTAGGTTTAGGTTTAGGTTTAGGTTTAGGTTTTAGGTCTAGGTTATAGGTTATAGTTGTAGGGAACTGAGAATAGGTTAAGGTTTAGGTTTATGGAATCGGGTTTGGGTTCGGGATCGAGTTTTCCTTGGGGTTTTCAGGTTTAGGTTTAGGTTTAGGTTAGGGTGTTGAGAATAGGATTAGGTGTAGGTTTAGGTTGAGGAAATTGAGAACACATTTAGGCTTTAGGTTTAGGTTTAGGTTTTAGGTCTATGTTATAGGTTATAGCTGTAGGGAACTGAGAATAGGTTAAGGTTTAGGTTTAGGGAATCGGGTTTGGGTTCGGGATCGGGTTTTCCTTGGGGTTTTCAGGTTTAGGTTTAGGTTTAGGTTAGGGTGTTGAGAATAGAATTAGGTGTAGGTTTAGGTTGAGGGAATTGAGAACACATTTAGGCTTTAGGTTTAGGTTTAGGTTTAGGTTTTAGGTCTAGGTATAGGTTATAGTTGTAGGGAACTGAGAATAGGTTAAGGTTTAGGTTTAGGAAATCGGGTTTGGGTTCGGGATCGGGTTTTGCTTTGGGTTTTCAGGTTTAGGTTTAGGTTTAGGTTAGGGTGTTGAGAATAGGATTAGGTGTAGGTTTAGGTTGAGGGATTTGAGAACACATGTAGGCTTTAGGTTTAGGTTTTAGGTCTAGGTTATAGGTTATAGTTGTAGGGAACCGAGAATAGGTTAAGGTTTAGGTTTAGGAACGGGTTCGGGATCGGGTTTTGCTTTGGGTTTTCAGGTTTAGGTTTAGGTTTAGTTTAGGGTGTTGAGAATAGGATTAGGTGTAGGTTTAGATTGAGGGATTTGAGAACACATTTAGGCTTTAGGTTTAGGTTTTAGGTCTAGGTTATAGGTTATAGCTGTAGAGAACTGAGAATAGGTTAAGGTTTAGGTTTAGGAAATCGGGTTCGGGTTCGGGATCGGGTTTTGCTTTGGGTTTTCAAGTTTAGGCTTAGGTTTAGGTAAGGGTGTTGAGAATAGGATTAGGTGTAGGTTTAGGTTGAGGGAATTGAGAACACATGTAGGATTTAGGTTTAGGTTTAGGTTTAGGTTTTAGGTCTAGGTTATAGGTTATAGCTGTAGGGAACTGAGAATAGGTTAAGGTTTAGGTTTAGGAACGGGTTCGGGATCAGGTTTTCCTTTGGGTTTTCAGGTTTAGGTTTAGGTTTAAGTTAGGGTGTTGAAAATAGGATTAGGTGTAGGTTTAGGTGGAGGGATTTGAGAACACATTTAGGCTTTAAGTTTAGGTTTAGATTTAGGTTTAAGTTTTAGGTCTAGGTTATAGGTTATAGTTGTAGGGAACTGAGAATAGGTGTAGGTTTAGGTTTAGGAAATCGGGTTCGGGTTCGGGATCGGGTTTTGCTTTGGGTTTTCAAGTTTAGGTTTAGGTTTAGGTTTAGGTTAGGGTGTTGATAATAGGATTAGGTGTAGGTTTAGGTTGAGGAAATTGAGAACACATTTAGGCTTTAGGTTTAGGTTTAGGTTTTAGGTCTAGGTTATAGGTTATAGCTGTAGGGAACTGAGAATAGGTTAAGGTTTAGGTTTAGGGAATCGGGTTTGGGTTCGGGATCGGGTTTTCCTTTGGGTTTTCAGGTTTAGGTTTAGGTTTAGGTTAGGGTGTTGAGAATAGGATTAGGTGTAGGTTTAGGTTGAGGAAACTGAGAACACATTTAGGCTTTAGGTTTAGGTTTAGGTTTAGGTTTTAGGTCTAGGTTATAGGTTATAGTTGTAGGGAACTGAGAATAGGTTAAGGTTTAGGTTTAGGAAATCGGGTTTGGGTTCGGGATCGGGTGTTGCTTTGGGTTTTCAGGTTTAGGTTTAGGTTTAGGTTAGGGTGTTGAGAATAAGATTAGGTGTAGGTTTAGGTTGAGGGATTTGAGAACACATGTAGGCATTAGGTTTAGGTTTAGGTTTAGGTTTTAGGTCTAGGTTATAGGTTATAACTGTAGGGAACTGAGAATAGTTAAGGTTTAGGTTTAGGAAATCGGGTTTGGGTTCGGGATCGGGTTTTGCTTTGGGTTTCAAGTTTAGGTTTAGGTTTAGGTTAGGGTGTTGAGAATAGGATTAGGTGTAGGTTTAGGTTGAGGGAATTGAGAACACATTTAGGATTTAGGTTTAGGTTTAGGTTTAGGTTTTAGGTCTAGGTTATAGGTTATAGTTGTAGGGAACCGAGAATAGGTTAAGGTTTAGGTTTAGGAACGGGTTCGGGATCGGGTTTTCCTTTGGGTTTTCAGGTTTAGGTTTAGGTTTAGTTTAGGGTGTTGAGAATAGGATTAGGTGTAGGTTTAGGTTGAGGGATTTGAGAACACATGTAGGCTTTAGGTTTAGGTTTAGGTTTCGGTGTTAGGTCTAGGTTATAGGTTATAGTTGTAGGGAACCGAGAATAGGTTAAGGTTTAGGTTTAGGAACGGGTTCGGGATCGGGTTTTTGCTTTGGGTTTCAGGTTTAGGTTTAGGTTTAGTTTAGGGTGTTGAGAATAGGATTAGGTGTAGGTTTAGGTTGAGGGATTTGAGAACACATGTAGGCATTAGGTTTAGGTTTAGGTTTAGGTTTTAGGTCTAGGTTATAGGTTATAACTGTAGGGAACTGAGAATAGTTAAGGTTTAGGTTTAGGAAATCGGGTTCGGGTTCGGGATCGGGTTTTGCTTTGGGTTTTCAAGTTTAGGTTTAGGTTTAGGTTAGGGTGTTGAGAATAGGATTAGGTGTAGGTTAGGTTGAGGGAATTGAGAACACATTTAGGATTTAGGTTTAGGTTTAGGTTTAGGTTTTAGGTCTAGGTTATAGGTTATAGTTGTAGGGAACCGAGAATAGGTTAAGGTTTAGGTTTAGGAACGGGTTCGGGATCGGGTTTTCCTTTGGGTTTTCAGGTTTAGGTTTAGGTTTAGTTTAGGGTGTTGAGAATAGGATTAGGTGTAGGTTTAGGTTGAGGGATTTGAGAACACATGTAGGCTTTAGGTTTAGGTTTAGGTTTCGGTGTTAGGTCTAGGTTATAGGTTATAGTTGTAGGGAACCGAGAATAGGTTAAGGTTAAGGTTTAGGTTTAGGAACGGGTTCGGGATCGGGTTTTGCTTTGGGTTTTCAGGTTTAGGTTTAGGTTTAGTTTAGGGTGTTGAGAATAGGATTAGGTGCAGGTTTAGGTTGAGGGATTTGAGAACACATTTAGGCTTTAGGTTTAGGTTTTAGGTCTAGGTTATAGGTTATAGCTGTAGAGAACTGAGAATAGGTTAAGGTTTAGGTTTAGGAAATCGGGTTCGGGTTCGGGATCGGGTTTTGTTTTGGGTTTTCAAGTTTAGGTTTAGGTTTAGGTTAGGGTGTTGAGAATAGGATTAGGTGTAGGTTTAGGTTGAAGGATTTGAGAACACATTTAGGTCTTAGGTTTAGGTTTAGGTTTAGGTTATAGGTAGGTTATAGGTTATAGCTGTAGGGAATTGAAGATAGGTTAGCGGTGTGGTACCTGCAAATACAAATATAAACACGGCCTGTCCAAAGGGCCAGGCCCTTCCAATGCTGTCCATAGGAAATGGACAGCTTCATCATGGTCATTATAGCGGTTCCCACCTTCCAGAGACCCCCGCTCATCCGGATAGCCTCCGACGCACATCCGGGTCTGCTCCATTAATCTCGAGCAAATACATAAACACGGCCTGTCCAAATGGGTGGTTGTCCATTGCCTTCCATGCATCGGACCAACTGATGAATGGGTAAACCTGATTTTTGGGCGCATTCGGTAATCATGGTGGGGCTTACATGATGAGTGGGTTGGATGGGATGCAAACAAGACGGTGGTCCTCAGGCAGGCAGCAGTTGAGTAACATTTATAGGCAATCAAATAACAATTGAACAACTTCTGTGGAAGATACAGCCTAGTGCAAAAATTGATGAAATTCGTTCCATGGGGAGGGTCTGTTTTGGGGTCCTAAAACTGTTTAATATTTAAGGGTGTTTTTTTTTTAATTATTTTTATTTTTATTTTTTTAAGTTTGCATTCTGGTACATTTTTTAAAAATGTTTTTCATTAACATACTTAATTATTTTACATATTTTTCATTTCAATACCTTCGGTTGGATTTCCTTAACAATGATCAGATTATGTAGCTTAGTTTTTATACATGACAAAAACCTGCTCTTGTTTTTTGAAAACAGTCCTATTTCAGCGAACTAGGGTTCATCAAAAGGGTTCTACCATTTAGACTATCTGGCCAAAATCAAGATGTCCATTGCTTCCAACCCTATGGCCCACTAGAAAAATGACTGGCCCAACTGTCAATTTCAGATATCAAAATTTACATAATAGACCCACCGAAGGACGGCTTGGATTTGATACCCAGGAAGCACACTCATCATGTGAGCCCCACCATGATTACCGAATGCACCAAAAAATCAGGTCTACCCATTCATCAGTTGGTCCGCTGCATGGAAGGCAATGGACAACCACCCAAAAACCTCTAGATTAAAATGGCGGGCCACATGACGGTTGGATCCACCTAATCAAGCTAGTTATCTTTTGAGATCATTTTAGACTATTACACCAAAAACGAATCATATACAAAGGTTTGACCTCGATAAAAATAGCAGCAAGGATAAGGATTTTCACCATTAAAAAGTTTATAGGGGCCCACCATAACATTTATTTTCCATCCAATCTGTTAATAAAGTCACAAATAAATTTATAGGGGCCCACCATATTTTTTAGGATGTCTTCACATAATTTTAAATGATATGGCCCATTGACTTTCATTTACCGATGATTTTTGAGATATCTCATAACCTAAAGGGGACACATCAATTCCACGGTGTTGATGTTCGACAAACATCATGATGAGGCCCACAAAACTTACTAACATCAATTATTAGGTTCTCACGAGGTCAGTAAGTTGGGTCACAATTTTTAACCATAATATTTGGCCCATTTTACATGTCTGATTCATTCACTGATCTATTTTACTGATTAATACTCTCAATTTGACAAGTTACTCGCCTCAATCAAGCTACATATGAGAAAGATATTGGGCATACAAGATTGATCAACAATTTCAATGAAATTGATTTAAACATCTGAAATTATTTCCTCTTCAATTTAAACTGATTAAATTGTCCAAAAACGATTAAAGATTCAATTAGTGGGGTGCTTAATAATTTAGTAATTTTATTTTTCACAAATAAATTTAACATTTTTTTAAAGGGATATATTTTTTTACTCTATTAAATAAATAGCATTTTATTATAAAATATTTCAAAAATATTTTAAAAACAAACTTTGAGTTTTTATTGCAAAATCTCAAAAAACTTTTCATTTTTAATTTTTTCTCAAAATTGGTTCTCAAATTTCAAAAGGATTATTTGTTCTCAAAATATTATTTAAACATATATAAAATTTGTAACTTTTAAATATTCTTTTTCATGTGAGATTACAAATTAATAAATACTACCTTTTAATTATATATATATATATATATATATATATATATATATATATATATATATATATATATATATATATATATATATGCACACCATTTAGGTAATAGGAAAAAATGAAAAAAATATCTAGGAAAAACTTTCCCGACGAAAATTTTCGTCGGCAAAAGTCTTACCGCCAAAACTTTCCAACACGCCGCCAAAAAGCGTAAAGGAAAAAGGCTTGCCGCGCAGATTTTTAAGACCCTTTAGCTACGAATATTTTCGTAGCCAAAGGTGAGTGCGAGATGTTGAGAGACCCTTTGGCTATGAATATTTTCGTAGCCAAAGGTTAGTTTTACCTACGAATTTCAATTTCGTAGGTAAATGAAAAGTTTGTGAATTTGATTTGTGGAAGGCGGGGGGGTGGGGGGGGGGGGGGGGGGGGGAGGGGATGTAACAGACCCTTTAGCTACGAATGCTTTCGTAGGCAAAGATAGGGTTTTGCCTACGAAATCATATTTCGTAGGCAAATGTAAAGTTTTGATTTATTTATCCTTTGTAAAAGTGTAAGAGCGCTACGAATATTTTCATCCATAGGTGGAACTGAGGTTTTAGTTAAAATGGCTTTTACCTACGAAATTTGATTTCGTTGGTAAAAGTAGATTCAAGACACGTTTTCGGCTTTTGCGGTGGGAAGGTGAAAATTTCAAATGACCTTTTAGCTACGAAATTTCTTTTGTAGGTAAAAGTAAATCAAAGCGTTGTATATATGGCTTTTCGCTACGAAATTATAGTTCGTAGGTAATAGTAAAGCTTTCCATTTTTTTGCTCTTTTAAAAATTTAAAACACCCTTTAGCTACGAATATATTCGTAGGTAAAGAGGGATTTTAGCTACGAAATTTCATTCGTAGGTAGAAAGAAGTAGATTCAAAACACGTTTTTGATTCGGCGGTGGGGTGAAAAATTCAAAACACCATTTAGCTACGAATATTTTCGTAGGTGAATATGTGGTTTACCTACGAAAATCGTTTTGTAGGTAAAAGTTGGGTTTTCGGTGGAAAAAGATCAAGGGACCTTTTGCCTACGAAAATTTTCGTAGGTTAAAAATGCCTTTTACCTACGAAATTAACTTTCGTTGGTAAAAGTAGGCTTTTACCTACGAAATGTATTTGCGTCGGTAAAAAGTCATCTTTACCTACGAAAAAGAATTTCGTAGGTAAAAGTTTCGTAGGTAAAAACCATATTTCTTGTAGGTAAAAGTTTCGTAGGTAAAGAATTTCGTAGGTAAAAGTTTCGTAGGTAAAAACCATATTTCTAGAGTTCATTCTATAAAATTTAATCAGTTTTTTTTTTAAAAAAATTTTATTTATTATTTTTTTTTTTTATGATTAGGGGATTAGACGGCATAACATAATTAGGCACACAACCAAAGCAGAATTGTGTGACGAAATGTAAAATCAAACTTTCTTGGAAAAGCAACGAAGTATGTTAAACAATACTGGGGTAGGCAAGGAGCTATGGACTGTAGTCGTTAATATGACTTGCTACTTAATGAATCGGTATCCGTCTACACCAATTGATTATAAAATTTCAGAAGAAATATGAAGTGGTCATGAAGTTGACTACTAAGGGCCAGCTATGAGTGTTCAGTTGTGACGCTTACTCTTATGTACCGTCAGTTGAGATAGATAAGATAGACTAAATGGCTAAAAAGTATACTTTTGTCAACTATGATGATGGAGTGAAAGATTATATGTTGTATGACCAAGTTTCACCGAAGATCATAGTAAGTTGCGATATAAAGTTCGAAGAAGGTTCCTTATATCAGAATGATAAACACAAGGAAACTGAAAAATTAATTGTTAATGTTGAAATTGACAGAGGTGAAACATTTGAAGAAGCATATATTATAGGCTTTTAGATGACTTTATAAAATAAGTATCAAGATTTCTCTACCCACACATCATCAAGTCTAAGGAGTAGTCAAAGGTGGTGCATCTTCAAATTAATTTAGTACAACATGGTTGGTCTCTCGGTCTAGACAGTACTTGTCCTCGAGCTTACCAACACAGGTGCCTAACACTGGCTTGGGTAATCCCAACTCAGTTAGAGACCAAACAACTCAATTGGGTCTATGTTCCCAGCCCAAAACTGAAACATATCCAAATTTCAAGTGGACCACACCACAAGGGAAAAATGTTGATTGACTATTAAAAGCTTCTCGTGGGCCACAAAAGTTTTGGATCAAGCTGATATTTTTTTTTTCCTTCATCCAAGTCTGTTGACCTTATCAACAGGGTGTGGATGGGAAATAAATATTTAAGTGGGCCTAGAAGTTTTTAATGGTAGGTATTCAATCACCATTGTTTCCTATAGTTTAGTTCACTTGAGATTTCGGTCTGCTTTAGTTTTGGACCCACATTTTAAATTAGCTCAAAAAACAAATGAACGGTGTGGATATAGAACACATACATCAAGGTGGGCCCCCACGGTCACGGCCTGACTGAATTGGTCAGGCTCCCAATTACTAAAACAGGTTAGGCTTGGACTCCCACCAAACAATCGCCACCCTACACTCATCTACTCTTACCTACCAGTCAAAAGATTCAAATCAAACCCATGAATCGCCAACGCCAACTGGCTGGAGATGTTCTCAGCCATTGATTTTCCAAGCCATGGGCCCCACACGCACTTATGGGGAACATGTCCCAGAATAGATGCTGCTTATCGGAACTTTTGTCATGAAAAGCTCTGGGAACCGTAGCTGGGCTGCACTCCCATGACAAACTGTCATGGAATAAGCTAAAGTGGGCCCCACATCTGCTACTAGTACTACCCTCACTCTCACGTACACCGGATATAAAAAGAAGGTGGGCCTCACACATATGGAATCTTCGTGTTCCCGCAGCATCATCACTTCCTAAAGACGCTCGCTTTTGTCAAAAGAATTGCTAAAGCAGCATTGCATTTTGGAAAGAAGAACTGTTTAGTAGTCCCTGGGCCCACCGAGTGGGGTCCACTATTGGAATCGGGAACGTTCATTAGTTGAGTCCTTTCATGGATGGCACAGGGTGCAAATTTTTTACACGATCGGATGTTCCTACCGTTTGGATTAAGGGACTTTCTCATGAAAACTTTGAACCGTCTATTTCTTTGATTTATCCGTTCGTTATCAAGCCACATATGGACTGAATGAATCATAAGAAAATGAATGGTTACCAGTAAAGGGCCATCCATGGTGGGTTCTACAGAATGAAGGTTCTGATCATGAGAGTAAGGATCCCATCCATTGTGGAGGATCATGTAGAAGTGGTCCAGCCGGGCCATCAGTCTTTTCCCATCCTGAAAATCACTCAGGAATAATTGCAACAACCTCTCTTCTTGTTGTTGATAATTGTAAACCATACCTCCTGATTTTGGACTATTGCAGTGTCCCCCTCCCCTACCACCTTAGAATCAGCAATGAAAGAAGATCCATCCTCTGGGCTCTTATTGTCCACTTGTGGACTTACCACTACACGTAAATGGTATATAATCTGTCCAATAGGGTCGATCCATCATAATATTAAATGCCTAGAAAATCAAGTTAATCCAATCATGGGATGGGCAACCCAATGAAAAACACTAAAAATTTAAGTAGTGCCCACCTGATTGTTGGATCAGCTTAATTTTTGGTGTTCCCATTTTCATGTTTGATGCGGCGGGTGGGTTTGCATGTAGAGCTGTATATGGGTCGAACCGAGTCGAGCTTGGCACTGTTTGGCTCGACTCGACCAATGGCTAAACATCTCAAACTCAGCTCAGTTCGGTCCTCAAGCTGTCTGGGCAGCTCGGTTCGGTTAGCAGCTCGGGCCAGTTCAAGCCGAATTCAAATTTATGAAACATTTCTCAAACAGGTAAATCGCATCTTCATCTTTTTCACAAAATGCAAAATCGTAAAACACTTTATAGATATTTCTTTAAACACTTGGTGAGCAACATTAAAATCAAGATCCGAGGGCAGTCACACTTCATGGGTCATTTCATTAAACATTGGTGAGCATCATCAATATCAAATAAACCGAGTCACCGAGCTAATTTGATCCGAGTCGATTCGAGTTGAGGTTTGATTTGATTCGGGTCTAACTTGAGCAAGCTTGAACTTAGTTCAAAATTTTTTCGAGCTCCAAAAACCAAGCTTGACTCACTTTGAATCCAATTTCAAGTCGAGGCAAGTCACCTTTTCTGAGTCGAGTCGAGCGAGCTAACGAGATAACTCGACTCGTGTACATCTCTAGTTGCATGGCATACATTCTCTATGGTAGACCACGGGTCTAAAGCTAGTTAAACGTCAGTTAAGTGCAACACAGTCAATTTTGAAAGATAACAGGTATTTTGAACTAATCCAAATCACAGGGAGCTGTTTACAATTCTAAGAAATGTTAGGGTGGTGTTTACAATTACCCCAACAATAAAACCAGCCTCCGGACCATCTAACAACATTCACACGTAGATGTATAACCACGCCCCTACCCGTACACGCTTGGCACGTACGGGACGTCTGAGATGTATTAGGTGGGCCCCTCCATTAGATGACCTGGCACAAAAATAAGGCTAGCTAATCATCAGGTAGGCTACACACGTTGCAAATTATTGACTGTACTCGTTCAAAGTACACCCGTGATGCACGTGATAAGCTG
>JAJHSJ010002061.1:0-34648 GCA_021015155.1 Magnolia officinalis
GGTATATTCTAAAAGGCCAAGCTATATGTCCTAGAGGGGGGGGGGGGTGAATAGGACTATGCCAAATTAAAATAAAATCAGCGGAAATAAAATAAACCAATAGCCTTACAATTATAAATCAATTCACAATGCTGAAATCAAATCACCTTGATAAATAAGTATTGAGAGATTGATACAAATTCAGTTCTAAGGACAACCTTACACCATAATAAACAAGGGCTTATGGTAGGACAACCTTATTTCTAGAACATCTTTTGGATCAAGGACTCAATTTTAATAGAAATAAATGAATAGCAAGGAATTGAAATTAAATGCAGAAATATAGATCTAAATTATTACAACAATCCCCACACTTGCTTGAAATGTAAATAGTTACAACATTCACATCCACTTGTACATTCCACACAATTGAATGATAAAAGATATGAAAATTAAGCAAGCATTCAATCCACAAGACAAAGAGTTATAGTGGTTCGCCTGTGTGTACACCAACTGTCTTTCAACAGCCACACAAAATGCTACTCCACTCCTAATATCCTCACACAGGGGATATTAGCGTTCACTATCAAATAGGTTTTCACAGGTTCACCCAAAACCTTTACAATTGTGTCTTTTTCACTCGGGCTTACACAATTCAAAAACCCTTCTTTTCTGAGTTTTCTGGCTCTCCTCAGATAACCAATACAATGAGATTTTTCTGGCTTAACCTCAAACAAAACCAAAAGTAATGAAATTTTACAGAATTGTAAAATACCTGGATTTCTCCTTTTCGTAGCAGCCCGGTAGAACCAATCGGAGTAGATGATTGAATGTCAAAGTTCAATTTCCAATACTCACTTTAATATGGTTCTAAATTCTAATAGATTTTAGATTTTAACTAGTTGGGCGTAGCTATATTTGATTTTGATTCCAAGAAGAAGGAATAAGGTAATTCCTCTTTTCAAATAAGATTGGAATACAGAAACAAAATCAAATTAAATAAGCTAGCAAAAAGGAATATTAAATAAGCACAACGTAGCTTAAAATAAACACAGACTTATCTCAGAGTGATCACTTGAAGTTTCTTGAATTGAATCGAGTTGAATTGAAAACTCTGAATTTCGTGTTCAATTTATAGAAGACAAAATCGCATCTACGACTGGTCTTAGAAACCTTCGACTGGTCGTAGCTCTAACGGATATTTGAAATATTGAGCGCGATCTTTGAAAGTCGTTCCACGACTGATCGTGGGAAGCCTACGACTGGTCGTGGGTCACCTACGACTGGTCGTAGATCTCTACGACTGGTCGTAGGACCATAGATAAGCTTGCTGGACTTTGAGTCGTAGCTCTACGACTGGTCGAGAACGAGTCGAAGACACTCCTACGACCGGTCGAAGGACCTCCAGGACTGGTCATAGGTGTACCAAAAAATTTCGAAAATCATCAACAACTTAGGACTGGTCGTGGAATTTCTTAGACTAGTCGAACCAATGCTAGGACTGGTCGAACAGGAGCTAGGACTGGTCGTAGAATAGACTAAACTTATGTAAAATAAACATTTGATTTATGTATCCAAAGTCACCTACTTATAAGGTCAACCTAAGGTTAGTCAAACCTGAAACATGTCGTATGGACATTGAACTTCAACCATTCAACGAATGTAGATATTTGAACCATATCAAGCTTGAGATCTTGAACTTGTTGTAGCTTTAATCTTGAGATCTTCATCAGCGTGAAAACTACTTCATGCTTGCTTATTAGTCTTGAAGTCATTTCTTGAGTTTCTTGAGAGTTGAACTTCAACATTGTAGACTTGAACTTCAACATTGTAGCTTTAAACATTGATAGGATGATGAAGTACACTTTGTATTTCTTAAAGACATCCAATGTCATGAAGTGTTTATGCAGTGTCTTGAATACATATAAATCACCATACAAACACAAGACACAGATAGATAGATGTTTTGACACAACAAAATTTGACAACCAAAGGAGCATGAGACCATAGCACTTACAATCTCCCCCTTTGTCAAATTTGTGACAAAACACCCAAATAATAATACTTCCAATAGAAATAAGAGAAGTACAGGCACAACAGGTTCAAATAGAGAATCATGCACCAGTTATATAGACATCATAAGCAATAACTATCATAACTCCCATAACTCCCCCTGAGAATCTTAACTCCCCCTGAGTAATAGCACATCATAATCATTAAATTCAAACAAAGCCAAAGCCTCCCAAAACTTCTCCCCCTTTTTGACACAAAATGACAAAGGAAGAAGGGCAGCAATGATAAGAAAATAGGAGATGGAATATAGATGCAAGAGAGCATAGTGCATAATTCAACAAAAAGTCAGTAAGCAAGCAAAGTTCAGCAAAGAAAAATATTAGTTATTACAGACCAAATAAAAATCAGTCAGAACCAGAAGAGGGAGCAGGATTAGATGGATCACTTTTGTGTAAACCCCTAGCAACCCGCCTCATATATTTGCGTAAATAAGAAAATTGAGTGTCTTGGGTAACACGAATTTGAGCCACCTGTTCTTGAAGAGAATTCAACCTCTCATCAAAATCAGAAGGCTGAAAGTCAGGATCATCAGCCGAGTCTGACTCAAGTTCTTCAAATAAATCATCCATATTTACGTCTCCAGGAAGATCACCAGCTTGATCTGCATTTCCTGCTTCAGCACCACTGCTACCAGCATCCACTTGGCCAGGAATCAATTCTAAATTCATCTTGTTAAGATTGGAATTATTAAAAGGGAGATGATGGATGGGTTTTCTCTAACAGGCATAGCCACGAGCATATGATTGGCGAGCATAGTCATCAAATAACCAAAGGGAATATCACTATGACCTGGATGGTGACGAGACAAAATAATGGAGTGACAAATTAACGAAGGTAGACAGATTTTCGCACCAGAGATGACAGAATGCAAAACACGAACCATGAATGCAGTGAGTTCGGTTTTATTACCAGAACGCGGATATAGATTTGAGATGAAAATCCTGTGAAGCACTCTGTGTCTGGGTAACAAGTACCTTAAGGGAAGTGCATGACCTTTATGAGTCCAGTGAACATCCAAATTACACAAATCTCTAGTAAGCATTTGTCGTTCAGATTCTGAGAGTTTGTCATGTAATATATGAATCGGAATGCCCTCATCATTGACAGGTATTTCCATAAGGTGAGCTATCAAATGTCGATCCACTGAAAATAAGCCTTCTTGAGTATCAATTTTAAAGGTTAAATTCTCAAGAGAAGAATCACAAATACATGCAAACATGGATTGGGCAATGGACTGGTATGCAGCTCCACCCCAATGTAAGATGTTATCCCATCCCACAGATTCCAACAGAGGAAGGATACCAAAGGAAGCAATGTGATTAACATTAACAGGACGCTCAACAATAATATTGCGCATACGCAAATCCCGTGCATCTGAAGGATCATTTTCGGGAGAGCGAAGATGACGTTGCGTAATAGATGCTGATCTAGATGAAGAGGGACCACGTGTAGTTTTCTTTTTACCCCTAGCATCCATTTTCAAAGGAGGAATCAAGGAAACTATAAGATGCAAGAAAGAAGAAGTGGGGTTTTG
Organism: Magnolia officinalis; assembly: GCA_021015155.1. Taxonomy (NCBI): domain Eukaryota; kingdom Viridiplantae; phylum Streptophyta; class Magnoliopsida; order Magnoliales; family Magnoliaceae; genus Magnolia; species Magnolia officinalis. The sequence goes on from JAJHSJ010002061.1 coordinate 3,587, forward strand.
ATAGAACAGATTTTTCAAGAGAAAACCCCAAACTTGCAATGAAAGAGCAAATAGATTCTACAAGAGTGAAATTTGAAACACCAATAACAAGAATCTGCAAGAAAATTGTAAAAGAACCACTAACCTTGAAGTATCATGAAGGTGGGTTCGACCGGTCGAGGCTAGGCTCGTTGGAGAGACAAAAGGAAATGAAGAAGAAGAGCCAAATCCCAAAATAAAGTGAATTCACGAGTTTCACGACCGGTCGTGGATGTGTTCGACCGGTCGTATCACGACCGGTCGTGTACACTCACGACTGGTCGAGTACCGACTAAAATTTACAATTTTTCAAATGATTTCCAAATTTAAGCAAATAAAACATCAAACATATGTACATTATGATACACCAAAGCATGCAAATTCAATTTAAATTGCACATACCGAGATCAAACTTTAATTTATTAAACCTGCTTTTGTCGAGCGGTTTAGTGAAAATGTCCGCAAGTTGAGTCTCGGTTGGAATGTAATCCAAATATATTAATTTTTCTTCCACTAATTCACGAATGTAATGAAATCTAATGTCAATATGCTTAGTACGTGAATGCTGAACTGGATTTTTTGAGATATTTATTGCACTGGAATTATCACAAAACAAAATCATAGAATCCTGTGTAATTCCATAATCGCTTAACATACGTTTCATCCAAACAAGCTGAGTACATGCATTTCCAGCAGCAATGTATTCAGCCTCAGCTGTTGATAGCGATATAGAACTTTGCTTCTTGCTAAACCAAGAAACAAGACAATTTCCAATGTAGAAACAACCACCACTGGTTGATTTCCTATCATCAATGTTTCCAGCCCAGTCAGCATCTGAGTACCCGGCTAATTGAACACTAGTCTCATGTGGATACCAGAGACCCAGTTTAGCAGAACTTGCGACATATCGCATAATCCGCTTAACAGCAGTTAAGTGAGATTCTTTAGGATTTGACTGATAACGAGCACAAATACCAACACTCAAAGCGATATCTGGTCTACTTGCAGTCAAATAAAGCAAACTACCAATCAAACTACGATACAATTTAGGATCCACATCATTACCTGTAGAGTCTTTTGAGAGTCTCAAAGTTGTACTCATAGGAGTATCAAAATTTTTACCATTCTCAAATCCAAATTTCTTAATTAAGTTCAGAGCATATTTGGTTTGAGAGATAAAAATTCCATCAGGTTGTTGTTTTACTTGCAACCTAGGAAATAATTTAATTCTCCAACCATGCTCATTTCGAATTTAGACTTCATTAAATCTGCAAACTCAACAGTCATGTTAGTACAGGTTGATCCATAAATAATATCGTCAACATATATTTGAACCATTAGAATATCATCGTTATGTTTTTAACAAAGAGCGTCTTATCAACACATCCCATCTGAAAATTATGACTCAGTAAAAACTTAGTCAGTTTTTCGTACCATGCTCTGGGAGCTTGTTTCAGACCATAGAGAGCCTTCTTAAGACGATACACATGATCAGTAAATTTAGGATCTTCAAACCCTGTAGGTTGTTCAACATATACCTCTTCATGTAAATCACCATTCAAAAAGGCACTTTTTACATCCATTTGGTAAATTTTAATCTTCCTAAAACAAGCAATGGAGATAAAAAGTCTGATTGATTCAAGACGAGCTACAGGGGCAAATGTTTCATTATAGTCAATACCTTCAATTTGTGTATACCCCTGTACAACTAGCCTTGCTTTATTTCGAATAATATTTCCAAGTTCATCAGATTTGTTTTTGAAAATCCATTTTGTTCCAATAATATGTTTATCTTTAGGTCTAGGAACAAGGTACCAGACATCATTTCTGACAAACTGATTAAGTTCTTCCTGCATCGCAACTATCCAGTTTTCATCCGAAAGTGCTTCTTTCACGTTAACCGGTTCTATCTGGGATGTAAAGCATACGTAGTTACATATGTCCTCTAATTGTCTACGAGTGCGCACACCAGTGAGAGGGTTTCCAAGTATTTGAGAAGTTGGATGATCTTTAACAGTCCTTAATTCAGAATTAGTTTCACTTGATGAAGTTTCTTGTTTTTCAAGTATAAGAACTTCATCATTATCTGAACTAGGGACAGGTGTATTCAAATGATCGTCAATCACAACATTTATTGACTCTTGAATCACACCGGTCCTGTTGTTCAGAACACGATATGCACGACTGTTTAAAGAATATCCTAAAAAGATCCCTTCATCACTTTTAGTGTCGAACTTTCCCAAATTTTCACGGTCACGCAAAATATAGCACTTGCTGCAAAAACTCGAAAGTATTTGACAGAAGGCTTTTTCTCAAACCACATTTCATAAGCCGTTTTATTATTAGATTTGCAAATATAAACACGGTTAATAATGTAGCAGGCGGTATTCACTACTTCAACCCAGAGATTCCTATGAAGCTTCATGCTATTTAACATAACATTTCCCATTTCTTGAAGCACTCTATTTTTCCTCTCGACAATTCCATTTTGTTGAGGAGTCTTAGGTGCAGAGAATTCATGCGATATTCCCTGATCGCTACAGAATTTCTCAAAACCGCTATTTTCAAATTCGGATCCATGATCACTACGGATCTTGTTGACTTGAGAACATTTTTCAGTTTGAATCCGTTTTATAATCTTTTTCACTTCATCAAGGGTTTCTGATTTGTCCCTCAAGAATGAAACCCAAGTGTATCTTGTATAATCATCTACGATAACTAAGATGTATTTTTGCCACCTCGACTTTCCGTTCTTGTTGGTCCTATAAGATCCATGTGGAGAAGCTCGAGTGGTCTTGTGGTGGTATTGGAGTTCACCTTTTTGTGAGAGCTCCTAGTTTGTTTACCATACTGGCATTCACCACAAATCTTGTCTACTTTTTGCATCTTAGGTAGACCTCTAATTAGTTCTCCTTTGCTCAATCTGTATAAATTTCGGTAGTGTACATGTCCGAGGCGTTTATGCCATAATTCTGTCTCATCGGTATGGACCATGTAGCACGTTTGTTTAGATGAGCTACCATCGCTTACTATATAGCAGTTTTCAGAAGTTCTGCGACCAGTTAATATTACAGAACTCTTTTCGTTTATAATTTCACAACCTTGATTAGAAAATTTAACATTATGGTTGTTATCGCATATTTGAGATATGCTCAACAGGTTGTGTTTTAAACCCTTAACATATAAAACATTTTAAATAAGGGAAGATTATAGAGTTGGACCGTACCTTTGCCAATTATCTTGCGGTTGCTACCATCACCAAATGTGACTGACCCATCAGTCATATCTTTAAGATCGGTGAATAGCGCCTTGTCGCCTGTCATATGTCTGGAGCATCCACTATCAAGGTACCATTTCGAATGGCTTGTAGCTTTGAAAGCAGTGTGAGCAACCAAACAGGCAACCTTAGGAACCCATTTCAGAACTGTTTTGGGTTTAGGAGAATAGTTGGTCTTCTTTTTTACAGTTGTAAGAGTGACCTACTGAGTTAGATTTTAATAGCTCCTTAAGTAAATCAACAATTTTTTCAGCTAGTGGGTTTCGAATCTGATTTTTGAAATTTATATAGCTGCTTTTGGGTTTTTGAAAAGTTTTTGTATTTTTAGAAAAAACTTGACTAGTACCTTTTCCTTTTGAGTTAGAAGTCTCTCCTTTCACAAAATTGGAAGGAGTATTCTTCTGTTTAGGAGACGTGTTTTTATCATAGCCCAACCCGGATCGATCGCCACATTTTCTTGATCCGGATAATAATTTTTCTAATTTTGGATCACCTTGGGCATATCTCCATGTGTCCTTCAAACTCAGAAGAGAAGATACTTCATTTTTAAGTTTCTCATTTTCAGATTTCAAATTTTCAATCAGGGAGGTTTTGAATTCCAGATCACACTTTGATTTTTCAAAACAATCTGAAATTTGGGATTTTTCTAAAACAAGGGTTTCAAAACATTCTTTGAGTTTAAAAAACTTTTCTTTTTGAAGTTTAAGTTTGACAGCAATTTTACAACTTTCCTTATATAAGGCATTGTAAGCATCTTGAAGATCTTCATCATTTTCATGATCACTATCCAAATTTTCTTCACTTGTTGAATCATCGTGATCTGAAAAAGTAAACTTGGCTAGAGTCATAAGGGCCTTAAGTTCACTGCCCGACTCGGTTTCTGAATTTTCTGATTCAGAAGAGGCTTCAGAATCAGACGATTCATCCCAAGTAGCCAACATACCCTTCCTTTTGGATCTGTCCTTTTTAGGACATTTGTTTGCTAAATGCCCATATTCTTGACAGTTGTAACATTGACTATCTTTCAAAGACTTCCAAGTTTTAGACTTAGGTTTAGAACGTTTCTTTTCATTTGCCTTTTGAAAGTCGACTCTTTTCTTACTTTTGAAAATCTTATAAAACTTTTTCGCCAAAAGGGCCATATCATCTTCAGAATTTTCTGAATCTGAATTTTCTTGAGTAATACCTTTAGACGACTTCAAAGCAATAGATTTACCTTTAGGAGCTTTAAAACTTAATTCATAGGTTTGTAAAGAACCAACTAATTCTTCTACCCTCATATTATCCGTATCACGAAGTTCCTGGATTGCGGTTACCTTAGAATTGAACCGTTCAGGAAGAGAGCGTAGTATTTTTGCACACACTTTACTTTCTGGGATCTTATCGCCAAGACCCCACATTGAGTTTACAATGTCATTCAATCTAGTGTAAAAGTCCATAAACATTTCATTTTCCTCCATATGAATTTCTTCAAATTTAGTTGTGAGGAGTTGGACTTTAGATTTCTTGACAATTGATGTACCTTCGTGTGTCATTTCTAATATATCCCAGGCTTGCTTTGCAGTATCACAGGATATGATTTTTTGAACTCATCCGGTGATAGTGCGCAAGTGATTGCATTTAGTGCTTTAGCATTTGCACTACTCTCATTTTTCTGAAGTGTGGTCCATTGGAAATACGGTGTAATTTTCATAGATTTTGAACCATCAACACCAGTTACTTCCATGATAGGAGGATTCCATTCAGTCACTGTGGCTTGCCACACACTTTCATCCATTGATTTGAGGAAGATCCTCATTCTGGCTTTCCAATAGGCATAGTTGGAGCCATCAAAGGGTGGAGGCCTAGTAACTGAAAGGCTATCAAAATTTGACATCTTTTTATATAGCTTAGATCGTTAGCTCAGGAAATAAATCCAAATAAAAAGCAACAAAAATGAGCTATTAGGCTCTGATACCACTTGAAAAGGCCAAGCTATATGTCCTAGAGGGGGGGGGGGGGTGAATAGGACTATGCCAAATTAAAATAAAATCAGCGGAAATAAAATAAACCAATAGCCTTACAATTATAAATCAATTCACAATGCTGAAATCAAATCACCTTGATAAATAAGTATTGAGAGATTGATACAAATTCAGTTCTAAGGACAACCTTACACCATAATAAACAAGGGCTTATGGTAGGACAACCTTATTTCTAGAACATCTTTTGGATCAAGGACTCAATTTTAATAGAAATAAATGAATAGCAAGGAATTGAAATTAAATGTAGAAATATAGATTTAAATTATTACAACAATCCCCACACTTGCTTGAAATGTAAATAGTTACAACATTCACATCCACATGTACATTCCACACAATTGAATGATAGAAGATATGAAAATTTAATCAAGCATTCAATCCACAAGACAAAGAGTTATAGTGGTTCGCCTGTGTGTACACCAATTGTCTTCCAACAGCCACACAAAATGCTACTCCACTCCTAATATCCTCACACAAGGGATATTAGCGTTCACTATCAAATAGGTTTTCACAGGTTCACCCAAAACCTTTACAATTGTGTCTTTTTCACTCGGGCTTACACAATTCAAAAACCCTTCTTTTTTGAGTTTTCTGGCTCTCCTCAGATAACCAATACAATGAGATTTTTCTGGCTTAACCTCAAACAAAACCAAAAGTAATGAAATTTTACAGAATTATAAAATACCTGGATTTCTCCTTTTCGTAGCAGCCCGGTAGAACCAATCGGAGTAGATGATTGAATGTCAAAGTTCAATTTCCAATACTCACTTTATTATGGTTCTAAATTCTAATAGATTTTAGATTTTAACGAGTTGGGCGTAGCTATATTTGATTTTGATTCCAAGAAGAAGGAATAAGGTAATTCCACTTTTCAAATAAGATTGGAATACATAAACAAAATCAAATTAAATAAGCTAGCAAAAAGGAATATTAAATAAGCACAACGTAGCTTAAAATAAACACAGGCTTATCTCAGAGTGATCACTTGAAGTTTCTTGAATTGAATCGAGTTGAATCTATAAAAACTCTGAATTTCGTGTTCAATTTATAGAGACAAAAATCGCATCTACGACTGGTCTTAGAAACCTTCGACTGGTCGTAGCTCTAACGGATATTTGAAATATTGAGCGCGATCTTTGAAAGTCATTCCACGACTGATCGTGGGAAGCCTACGACTGGTCGTGGGTCACCTACGACTGGTCGTAGATCTCTACGACTGGTCGTAGGACCATAGATAAGCTTGCTGGACTTTGAGTCGTAACTCTACAACTGGTCGAGAACGAGTCGAAGACACTTCTACGACCGGTCGAAGGACCTCCAGGACTGGTCGTAGGTGTACCAAAAAATTCCAAAAATTATCAACAACTTAGGACTGGTCGTGGAATTTCTTGGACTAGTCGAACCAATGCTAGGACTGGTCGTAGAATAGACCAAACTTATGTAAAATAAACATTTGATTTTGTATCCAAAGTGACCTACTTATAAGGTCAACCTAAGGTCAGTCAAACCTGAAACATGTCGTATGGACATTGAACTTCAACCATTCAACGAATGTAGATATTTGAACCATATCAAGCTTGAGATCTTGAACTTGTTGTAGCTTTAATCTTGAGATCTTCATCAGCGTGAAAACTTCTTCATGCGTTGCTTATTAGTCTTGAAGTCATTTCTTGAGTTGTTTCTTGAGACTTGAACTTCAACATTGTAGCTTCTTGAACTTCAACATTGTAGCTTTTAAACATCGATAGGATGATGAAGTACACTTTGTATTTCTTAAAGACATCCAATGTCATGAAGTGTTTATGCAGTGTCTTGAATACATATAAATCACCATACAAACACAAGACACAGATAGATAGATGTTTTGACACAACAAAATTTGACAATCAAAGGAGCATGAGACCATAGCACTTACATATTCAAATTGGCATTTCCCTTAGCTCTCCTTTTTTTTTTTGGTTATCTAATTTCTGACTATAGTTGCCTTTGGCGGCTCTGCCCAAGTATCCCGCTGGAGTGAGTGAGTCGGAGCACAACCGAATTGCTGAGGCGAGGTTAGTGAACACCAGGTTTAGGTCTTGGAAGCAGTTGATCATGCTCAAGCTGCTCTACCAATTAGGTCTTGCCACATCCATATTAGGCGTACCCTGGTAGACTTAGTCAGAAATCATTTTATCTTTTCTTGTTGCTGATCATTTGCTTTTGTTTATGAGTGACCAGTCTCGCTTTAAGCGTCGTGCTCCATCTGAGGACAAGCTGGCTCAGAAGAAAAAAAAAACTGCTCTGGAAGAGGAGGGGAGTCGCTCCTCCATCCACAGCAGGCAAGTCGAGCTCGGATGCAAGCCCTACCACCGCATTTCCCACCGTCACTTCGATCCCACCAGTGGTCCCGGAAGTGATCGAAGTCGTCCCAACAAGGGTGGCGGCCATTGTCGACGAAGCCCAACCTTCTGAGGTTCGGGTGGAGCCCTCCACAGCCTGAGCTTAAGAGAGTAGTTCAGCTGATCGCCAACGGGGCGAGGTCCAAGGGGCCCTTAAGTTTGCATCCATTATAACTGAGGGCCTCCTCCCATGGATAGCTTGGCATATTCCCAAGGCCAAGTTCGTTAAGGCGATGGAGGTACCCCCTGCTGCTGCTATAGGCTAGTGGGCTACGCTCTTGTACAACGTAAGACGTCTCCTTTGTTCTGTAGTAGTTGCCCTTTGTACTTACATTTTTTGACATGGGTTTCTTTTTTTAGTTTGCCCCTGTTCTTTTATTAGCTCATCGGGAAATGTTACGCGTCGCGGAGGTAGAGATGGGTCATTTGAAGAACACCTTCAAGTCAGAGCAGCTCTGATTTGCTTTAAAGGAGTCTGGGGAGGAGCTCGGAGCTCTAAAGATCCAGATGGAGTCTCAGGCGAAAGAGGCTCAGAAGGCAGAGGCTCAGACAAAGGCCGAGCTGGAAGCGATGGGTTCACTTCTGAAGGAGGCTCAGGGGAAGGCCGCCAAGTGGAAGGTCAAGTTGGGTGAGGCGAAGATTAGTTTTAGAGCAAAATTGAAGGAAGTCGAGACGTCTATCCCAACAGATCGGGTGACAGCGGTAGAGGAGTTCAAAGCCTCCAAGGAGTGGGCAGAGGACCTGCTTTACAAGCTTGGGTAGGAGAAGTGCTTCGAGGAAGTTAGGGGGTTATATCGCGAGCTTGACCTAACCCCCCTCAAGGGCAACCCCGCTAAAGACTTAACCCTTCTAGAAGTTGAGGGCCCAATTCCTGCTTATGCCGAGCAGACTCCCCTGGGAGACTAGTCTCTTTTGTATCTCCCTTTTCTTAACTTATGTAATATTCAGTTTTATCAATGAAAAGGGATTTTTTGGTCAATGTCTGATTGTCGTGCTTTGTGCCTTTAATTTAGTAGATCATTCATCACATTCAACTATATTTGCAGATCGATTATATTGATCTAATTGTCGAGATATGTGCAGATCAGTCATACTGATCTGATGATTGAGGTATTTTAGGGAGGAGTTCTTCCCTTACATGGGGAAGCCTTGCCCTCGTAGAACATCTAGGAGTATGATCTCTTTTAACCCGTTTAGAATAGGTCGGATAATCCCGTAAGTGGACTTTTTCCCTTGTACTAAAGGAAATCCTCACAATAGAGCACGTGATCCAAGTGGTCAAAGCAACAAGTAGAAACAAGTATAAATTTATTGTAACCCTTGTAGTATAAGTAAACAAGTCATTCCAACCTCGTAGGTCGGTTTTAGTCTGGGACCTAAACGGTCTTTATGGATAGTAGATCTTCAAGTACTCAGCATTTCATGAGTGCGGTAGAGGTCGTCCCTCCATGTCTTTGAGTCGATAGGTTCTAGGTCGGGTAATGTTGGTTATTTTGTAGGGTCCTTCCTAGTTCGGTCCCAGAATCCCAAGACCGTGTTCCTTGGTGTTTTGGAAGGTTCTGCGAAGGACCAGATCTCCAGCTCGGAACCTTCTCGCCTTTTCTCAGGAATTGTATAATCGGACAACTTGATGTTGCCAGGTCGCGACCTTGAGTTGGGCTTGCTCCCTTCTCTCTTCGAGCTGGTCAAGGTCCAAAGTCATCTGCTTGGTATTTTAATTTTCATTCATCATAGGACTAGATTCATAAAGTAGGAAGCCCTATCTTGACTAGGATAATGGCCTCTGTTTCGAAGGCTAGGGAGAAAGGAGTTTCTCCTATGGCCATCTGGGTAGTGGTCTGATATGCCCAAAGGACATAGGAGAGTTCTTCGGCCCAGGCGTCCTTTACTTTCTCGATCTTGGTTCGGAGGTTATTTTTATGATCTTGTTGACTACCTCCACTTGGTCATTAGCTTGAGGGTGCCAAGGTGATGAATAATCTTTTCGAATTCTAAGGTTCCCACACATGCCTTAGAACCAATCGTTCTCAAACTATTTCCTGTTGTCCAAGAAAAGTATGTGGTATCCCGTACTGACATATGATATTTTTCCAGATGAAATTAGTGATTTTTGGCTTAATAATCTTGGTCAGTGGTTCGACCTCGGCCCATTTGGTGAAGTAGTCGATCATAATGATGACGTACGTGGTCTGACCTTTACCTGTGGGCAGTGGGCCGATAATGTCTATCCCCTATTGAGCGAATGTCCACGGTCCAGTCATAGAGGTCAGATGTTCAAGAGGTTAATGAGGTATCACCGTGAATCTTTGACACTTATCGCATTTTTAGGTGTACAGCTTGGCGTCTTTTTGAATGCTTAGCCAAAAGTATCCCTGTCGAATAACCTTATGAGCAAGAGCATGACTTCCAGAGTGGTTGCCACAGATTCTCTCGTATATTTTCATCAGAACATAGTAAGCCTCCTTAGATCAGAGGCACAATAGGTAGGCAAGGAGAACCCTTTTTTGTAGAGGATATCCCCTATCATGATATACCAAGCTGACCTGACACAAATTCTATGTGCCTCAAGCTTGTCCTTGGGTAGCGTACCATCCCAAAGATACTTGATGATCGGATCCATCTAGCTCGGGGTCGAGCTGACAAGATAGGTGATTTTCGGGAAGATAGGTGATTTTCAAGTTGAACTCAGTGATGCTTGGAATGGACAAGAACTCAATGAGGATTGAGTTCGGGATGTCGTCCTCGGTTCTTGTGGCCAATTTTGCCAGTGCGTCAACTTTGGAATTCTCTGCTTTGGGGACCAGGGTGACTTCACATTTTTGGAACTTGCTGATGAGTTCGCACGCTTTCTGAAGATAAGCGATCATTTTCTCTTCTTTAGCCTGGTACTCACTGGTGATCTGGTTAATAACGAGCTGCGAATCACTGTGGACTTTTAGAATTTGGGCTCCCATTGTTGTTGCTAGCCTAAGTCGGCGAGCACTGCTTTATATTATGTCACATTATTCGATGTTTGAAATCCAAATCTAAAGGCATATTGCACGCAGGTCTGATCAGGAGCCTCAAGGACTACCTTAGCCCCTCTGCCTTTAGAATTGGATGAGTCGTCGACGTACAATGTCCAGGTCGGTGGATTAGGCTCGACCGTTTGAGAATTTGTCCAGTTGGTCGGTTTCGCTATTCAGACTGGCTTCCAAGTTCTGGCCCCCGGCGAGCTCGACAATGAAATCAGCTACTGCTTGACCTTTAATGGCGGTCTAAGGCTGGTATTTGATGTCAAATTTGCTGAGCTCGATCGCCCACTTCGTGAGTCTTCCCGATACCTCTGGATTTTGGAGCACCTGATGAAAAGGTTGATTGGTTGGGACTATGATAGTATGGGCCTGGAAGTAAGGTCGGAGGTGACGGGATGACACGACCAGAGCTAGGGTGAGCTTCTCGATATCTGTGTACCTAGTCTCAGTGGGGACCAAGACCTTGCTGACGTAATACACTGGGAGTTGCTTCTCCCCTTGCTCTCGGCCGAGCTGACTGCTGCGGCCGAGACCGCCAGGTATAGTAGTAGTAGCTCTCCTTGTTCAGGCTTGGAAAGTAATGGAGGTGACCCCAGGTATCGTTTGAGTTGTTGCATGGCCAGCTCATAATCCTTGGTCCATTCTATCTTCTGTTTTCCTTTTAAATGCTTGAAGAAAGAGAGACACTTGTCAATGGCTCGGGAGACAAAGCAATTAAGGGCGACAATTCTTCTAGTGAGGCACTGAATTTCCTTCGTTGTCCTGGGTGAGCTCATGTCCAGCAGATCTCAAATCTTTTCATGATTTGCCTCGATCCCTCTTTAACTGACCAAAAAGCTGAGGAATTTTTTCAAGCGGACGAAGGCACACTTTCTCGGATTCAGCTTCATCTGATACTGTTGTAAAATCGCAAACATCTCCTTGAGGTAGGTGGAGTGACCTTTAGCCCTGATGCTCTTAATGAGCATATCATCGACGTAGACTTCCATGGAGTGTCTGATCTGCTGAGCAAACATCCTGTTAACCAATCGCTAGTACATCGCCCAGGCGTTCTTCAGTCCGAAGGGTGTGACTTTATAGCAGTAGAACCCCTTGTCGGTGACAAAGGTCGTCTTCTACTTATTGTGAGGATGCATAGAGATCTGGTTATAACCAAAGTATGCATCCATGAAGCTTATGAGCTCATACCCGGCCGTATTTTCTACCAGTTAGTTGATCCGTGGAAGGGAAAAATTGTCCTTGGGGCAGGCTTTGTTCAGGTCAGTATAATCAACACAGACTCACCACTTCCCATTGGACTTTTTCAACAAGATGATGTTGGCGATCCAGTAGGGATAATAGATCTCTTTAATAAAGTCGGCTTCGAGGACCTTACCGACCTCCTCGCCGATGATGGCATATCGTTCTGGTTGAAACACTCGTCGCTTTTATCTTACTGGTCGATGGTTGGGGTCGACATTCAATTTGTGGACCATTACTTTTAGGCCGATGCCAGGCATGTCTTGGTGGGACTAAGCGAATACGTCGACATGGCACCAGAGGAGGTTCATGATCTCATCTCGCAGAGCTAGAGCTAACGATGAGTCGACCTGTATAGTACGAATCAGGTTAGATTCATTGAGGGGGATGGCCACGAGGTCTTCCACTGGATACCCTCTCTCGACCATCTCTTCCAGGGGATCAAGGGAGGTGATGGTCATCGTGCGATGTTGCATCCTTAGTGTCATGAAGTAGCACTAGCGAGCTTCTTGTTGATCTCCTCTGACCTGTTTGACACCATGCTCAGTCAGAAACTTCATCTTGAGGTGATAGATTGATACCACCTCTCGTCGGGCATTGAGGGACGGTTATCTGAGGATGACATTTTAGACGGAAGGGCAATTGACCACAAAGAAGTCGATCATCGTCGTCGTATGGTTCTATTCCTCTCCCACACTAACCAGGAGCATTATAAATCCTTTGGAGGTGACCCTATCCCCTGCGAATCCAAGCAAAGGAGTCCTAACAGGTTAGAGTCGGGACCTCCCAACCCTGATGTTATCGAAGGCTTCGATGAAGAGGATATCAACTAAGCTGCCGATATCCACCAAAATTCGAAACACTTTGCAGTTGGCTATGGTCATGGCCACCACTAAGGCATCGCCATGGGGGTGGTGGACGCCTTGAGCATCCTCCTCGGTAAATGTTAGTTCATAGGAGGTCACCTTTTACTCTTTTGAAGGTGATGCTCCGAGCATGAGCTTTACATGCTCGATTCGAGTCCCCTCCTCCCACAGACCAACCGAAGATGGAGTGGATCACTCCTATAGCCTCGTTGTTATTGCCATTGTTGGGCTGCTCGTTCTTCCACTTCGACCGCTCTTCCCTCCTACTAACATACTCCCGCAGATGTTCGTTGCAGATGAGGGCTTCGATTTCCTAGTTTAGGTCGAAGCAATCGCTAGTAGAGTGACCATGGTCGCGGTGGAAGTGGCAGTACTTTCATTTATCTCTCATGTCGGCGTCGGTCTTCATCTAGTTCGGCCATTTGAGGAGTCATTTGTCCCAAACTTCCATGAGGACTTGCTCAGGTGTAGCATTGAGGGGAGTGTAAGAGCGGAATCTGCTCTCAGGTCATCTGCTCGGACGTTGACCCTTGAGCGGATCATCGTCTCTTCTATGCTTGTTGTTGGAAGCCAATGCTTATTCTTCATTTGGGTTGTTTCTCCCTAGTCGAGCTTCCCCTATTACGAGTAGCTTTTCAGAAACTAAAAAGCCCATCGTCATTAGAGTACTTTTGGGATCTATTAAAGAGATCAACTAACATTGTCGGGTGAGAAGAGAAATCTCCCCTCCCTCAAGCCGACCATCATGGCGGCCAGGACGATTTGATCCGAATAGCCTTCCACTTGCATGGCTTCTAGGTTAAAGCGTTTGATGTAATCCTTCAATAGTTCGTCTTCCTTCTGAATGACAGTGGGGAGGTAATTTGTTAGTTTTTGTCTTTCCTTTCCTCCGATGAAGTTGGTAATGAAGGCCTTGCTGAGCTGAGTGAACGAACTGACGGACTTTGGTTTCAAGTATTGGAACCATTTCCGAGCTTCTCCTGACAATGTTAGGAAGAAAGCTCGGCACATTACCTCGGTCAAGGCACCATAAAGGTCCATCTACGCCCTGAAGGATTATAGGTGTTCAGTCTGGTTGGTGGACCCAGAATATGGAGTAACCTGCGGCATCCTGAATATGGACGGGAGTCGAGCTTGTATGATATCATCGGTAAACGACGGTTTAGTTTCCTCTAACATGGCTTCCATTGAGGTCGGAGCATGTGTGCGATATTCTAGTCGTATGTTGTTGTTGAGTGTCAAATATTGCATATTGTGCCCTGTTTATATCTTGGTTTTATGAACATGATAATGCTTAATTGGTATATTTATACATGTTTGCCTTGCAAGGTAAATCTAAGATCTTGGAATGAAAAGAATGTTAAAAGCATAGATTTAATGCTCAAGAATCACCAAGGCAAGGGAAGGATCTTAGGAGACCAAGATTGAAGATTTCAAGACCTCAAGAGTCAAGGAAACCAAGTGGATAAGGAAGGAAGAGAGAACTGAACCTCACTGTCTATGTCATCGACCACCGATCGATGATATCGAAGCCAGTGTTCAATGACATTAACCATCGGTCGATGACATCGAAGCATTACATGAAAATCGAGTGTGGTTGTTGGACAAATTGGATGCATTTCTCAATTACATCGAAGCCTAGCTCGATTGCTCGAAGACCAATTCGATGAGATCAAAAGAAATTCGATGACATAGAGATTTTTGAAGATTTCCGAAGCAACTTACTTGAAAACTCTGGACACATTCTCAATTGATCGAACACCCTTTGATGACACCGAAGGATTGTTCGATGACATCGAAGGAAGGTTCGATGACATGAAAAGTTATGCAGTGCAAAAAGGCACAACTTCTAGATTCGATTTATGTTCAATGGCATCGAAGGTGTTACGAGGAGCCTACGCGGAGTGCATAAATTTGATGCGATTTGCAGATTTTTCCAACTTGGTACGAAAGTTGGACTATAAATAGGAGTCCCTAAGATACTCCAAATCATCTTCTAGGGTTTGGAAATGGAAAGAATGCTGAGGTGGAGCGCTGACAACGTTCTTCCGCTGCAATTTCTTCATGGGTTCTAGTAGATCTTTTTATTTTTCTTCTAGGAAGTTAGTCTTCTTAGGCTAATCTCCTAGCTAAGGCTAAGGGATGAAACCTATAGTTTCTTTTGATGTTTAGTTTGCTTTGATTCAAGTATATGTTGAACTTCCATTACGCTTTGATTTGAATTAAGATATATTCCCAGTTTTCTATGATTTATTATGACTAAAATTACAGTAAATGTTGTAAAGGCTTTTGATATGATCTTATTGACCTTGGAATTGTGTGATGTGTAGAAGTCTTTGTTCACCACCGTCTCCTGGGCATGGTAGGATGATTGAATTCCCTACCATCATTGAAATTAGATGGATATTTGGGAACCAAATTAATGAAAAGTCAAGATTTTGATTTAACTGCTCCATCATCCGATTGGATAGAATAAGACTTTGATTCTAATTGAGTTATCATTGAATCAAGTAGATTGAATATTGAGATTGCTATAGGTTGATTCCTAGATCCTTAGTCTTTTTATATTTATTATTTCAAAAACCTTTTTCTAAATCGCTGGATTAAAAACCTAGACAAACCAAGTTAGACTTTGTAACATCCCGAATTTTTGCCAACCTGGAATTAAACGTCCTTAGGCAATGGGTCGATCTTAACACCTTATCAACTTGTTAGAACCCAATCCCATATTCTAAAAATCGCTTTTTAACGCGTTTCCTTCACAAAGCTCACCTTTCACCACCTTGTTCTTTCAATTTTTCTAAGTACTTTCACATTAGACACTATCTTAAACTAGTTAAGTATTAATAACTTGGATCACTTTATATACAAACTACAAAGGCCCAGGTACCACCTTAGACAGAAATCATACAGGACTAAATCCTTTAGAAATTAGGTAAGAATTAGCTAGTGTTAAACTAGAGTACCTGTGAAATTAGCACCAATCACTTTAAATACGATCTGCAAGACCCAAAACTTGTAGAATCATTTACGCTAGATTACCTTAAAATCTAGGATCAATCTCATTACCCAGTTGCTCTCGGAAGCATCATGAAACTCCGTATCAAATCTAGACCGCACATCGAAAGCCCGATTAACGCGAAGTTATAGAATTAGGACCGCCTTGCTGGGATTGACAACCATCTCAGAAGTCAAATCCAGATAGTGTCCCAGTGCTATTCACTTGAGCCCGGAGCGAGGAGTGTGAGAACACTTGGTTTTCTTTATAAATTAAATATCAAAAGTAATCTGAGACTTGTTACTTGCAGGCCAAATATAAGTAATCAGACTGTCGAAATCTAACCCAAACACACTTTCGAATCAGGAAACATTTCCCATACATGTCTGTGTATTTGTAACCTTGATCGAGTTTCTGTGACTGTTGAAAGTCCGCCATGTGCGATCTGAAAACCCGATTAGAATGAAAGTGTAACTCAACCTAGATCTAATGTCTGTGAGCTTAAGTCCGACCTTTGGCTCAAGGGGGGCTTCCAGAAGTGCTCCGTTGAGATGGAACAGACTCGCTTTAGTTATAACCTAAGTATACCTTGACTTGAAGTCTAATTTGGTGAGTTTTTAGCCTATATAAGGACCTTAAACTCTCTCATATCCAGCCCATACGAATTTGAGAAACTTAGGAGAGAGAAGAGAGAAAAGAGAGAGAAAGGTTGAGAGTTGTGGGAGCATCTCCCTGCTACTCTACCTTGCTGCTATCCGTGCCTAACCACATCGTTCTTATTGCTTTCCCGGCATTTTCAACTTCGTTTCTAGGTAAGAAATCCTAACCCTAATTTGATCTAGGGTTATGAACATTGCAAATGATGAAATAGCTAATCTATTTTATTCTATAGGTTGCTAAACTGGCGTATACAAAAGCTTAGCGAATCTATCGAGTTTATTACACTTCTACGGCGTAAGGTGCGGACTTTAGACGTATATGTTATGGTTTTCAACACTTTCAATGTCAGATAATGATAGATTCATGATCTGCATGCAATTGCACATGTACAAAGTGCTGTCCGTTTCATTTTTTGATTATACGTTAACTATGTTGAATATACTGTATTCCTCGTATTTGTAGAAAATACCGTATACGTATAAAATACGGATTTGTGCTTAACATGAGTATTTGTCGTGACTACATGCTTGTATGTATGCGATAACTCCCTAGCGAAAGGACTTGCCCTAAATCACGCCACGGCCACTATACACTACATATGTTAAAATGTGTAGCCCAAGTGTTTGTGGAAATGACTGAATGAATATAGAACTTGGATTCCTGCTTGCCATGACCATCCGTCGTGGGTGCACGCGTGTTATAATTGGGGCACCTCCCTAGTGAAAGGATTTGGCTAATACCTATGTGATCAACATATGTCATGTATGTTGATGTATGTGGTCTAAAGTGTTTGTTGAAATGTCTGAATGAGTAGTAATTAGTAAATTGTAATGTATAAGGGTGTTGAAATATGATTCTCAACTCCTTTAACTATGTGTATGATTTCTTTAGATATCTGTGTGATTAGGAATTGAATATGTACAAACTCATGCTTATGTTGTACTTTATAACATGCTCAACTGATTGTATGATTTTATCTATGTAATGCATATGTTTAAATTCATGTTTAAGTTGTATTCTATAAAGGCCGTGAAGGATGATGGGGGAGTGGTGTAACGATTCCGTGCAACAGCCCTGGCAGCCCTAAGCGGACAATATCAGACTTTTGATTGTATGATTTGAAATCTTGGTTCAATACTGCTTTAACGGTCTTTTAGGATATTTTTGTTGCAATTGAATGTGATTGGGGTTATTATATAGTCCAGGCGATCGGTAACGGGATTGAATTCATGGCCAAGATTCATTCGCCACGTGAGATGTGTTCGACGAACCCGAGTCGTACTTCGGTTGGCAATAGTGGTTGGCCACGCAAAGTGCTTATGACTTCATGTCGTTAAACTTGTCGTGCGCTCGAGCTAGTCAAGATCGTCAAGTAATCTGATCTGTCTAATGTATGTTCACCATGTTTGGACGCTACTGCTTGAACCTAAGGTACCGAACTTACCAGTGCAACCCCGTTAACCTTGGTACCTCGATCCGCTAAGACTCATGAGCCGGGCGTGGTGGTATGGGACACCGTGGTCTAGTTATTGGCCTACGCTGGGGCCACGAGCCTCCTCGTAGTGACCATTGAGCAACCAGACTCGTGAGCCGGTTATGGTGGTATGGGACACTATATTCGAGCTGTCGGCCTACACTACTTTGATGGGTGATGGGGGAGTGGTGTAACGATTCCATGTAACAGCCCTGGCGCCCTGACCGTACCCGGTATAGTGACCTCGAGTATACTCTGAATCTACGGAGAGGCGACAAGCCTTCCCATAGTAAACAGAGTATAAACTAGGCCCGTATTGATAAGGTGATGGGGGAGCGGTGCAACGAGTGCGTGTAACAGCCTTGACAGCCCTTTACAGCGACCTAAAACTGTATCATCGTATGAGATTATCTAGGAGTGACGACCCTAGACAGGATCCTTGTTTGGGAATGATATAAGGAAGGTACCTTAGTTTTCCAATACTGCTATATGAAAATGACTAATAATAACTCGGTAATCATGCTCATCATCGCACTACATGTGCCTGGAAGATGTGAAGCACTGAGAGATGAACGCATGCAGCGGACATAAGATGGTGTCGCATGAGGGAGTATGATGGTGAGGGCATGCATCATGACTGCATTTCATCCTTGCATTAATAAGAGTAGTTAGGATTATTTGATTGTTCTGCTTTATCGTTACTGCTTGACTGAATTGATAATATGTTAACCTATACTTTATTGTTCCACTGAGTTGATCACTCACTCCCACGTTACGGGACGGTGTTATACACACCAACCAGACTCTGTCTTAGCTGCAGGTGATGGCGATGCTTGTGAGGCGGAGCCGGACCTTTGCATTGACTATGATGCTTGCTCATATTGGCTGTATTCTAGCAGCTTCATGTGAGCCGTGTCTTGATTGACGAGGTTATAGGGATGTCGACTAGATGACCTTACACAATTTGGTACATTTTGGAATTGTACTTGTAATTATTTAACCTAGTAATGTTATCACACTCTGGAGACTCACCACAGTTTATATATTTTATATATCTATCATAGTCTTCTACTTGCAATTTAACTATCTCTGGAGTATGATATGCTGTTTTGGTATAATCTCATTCATGTTTCAATGCTCTCATCATAATCATCATTATCTATGTTGCATAAGTGATGCGTTGGAACTCGGGAGCTGAGCTTTGCTCGATGTAACGCCCTGAAAATCGGGGGTCGAGCATAAACTCAACTCCCGAGTTCCAGAACATCACTTATGCAACAAAATGAATGATGATTGAATGTTGACTATATTCGTGCATTGAACATGAGTGAGATTAAGCCAAAACAGCATATCATACTCCAGAGACAGTTAAATTTGCAAGCGGAAGACTGTGATAGATAGATAAAATATATAAACTATGATGAGTCTCCAGAGTGTGATAACATTACCAGGTTAAATAATTACAAGTACAGTTCTAAAATATACCAAATGTGAGGAAGTGTAATGTCTCCCATCCCAAGTACCGTAGTCCCGTCAATACAATACCAGGTCTTCATAGACCTGTCAGAGATTACATGTAGGAGAACTCCTCCTTAACATCATAGTAGTAGTTCGGTTCTGCTTCATCAGCATCGCCAACACCTGAAACTCAACAAATCTGGTTGGTGTTGCAAACATCGTCCCGTAACGTGGGAGTGAGTGATCAACTCAGTGGAACAGTAAAGCATAGGTTAACATGTTATCAACTCAGTCAAGCAGTAATGATAAAGAAGTACAATCAAACAAGTTTAACTACTCTTATTAAATGCAAGTATGAAATGACATGATGAATGCCCTTGCCAAACCACCCTAATTCGACATCATCTTACGTTCGCGAATGCATACCTCCCTCAGTGCTCCACATCTACTAGGCACATGCGGTGCGATGATGAGCATGATTACCGAGTTACTATTAGTCCATTTCAAACAGTAGTATTGGGAAACTAAGGTACCTCCCTTGTATCATTCCCAAACATGATCCATTCTAGGGTCGTCAATCCTAGTTAATCTCATACGATATTATGGTTTGAGAGGCATAGCGAAGGCATCACAAAGGGCTCGTCACCCGTCAGCACGGATACAGATCTCACCGTATGCGGCTCAATTGCTGACCGTCAGCTCGAGTATAGATATCACCGTACTCGACTTAATCACTGGCCGTCAGCTCGAATACAGGTCTCACCGTACTCGGCTCAACTCATACTCTAGTTGCTGTGAAGGGCTCGTCGCCAATCACAGACCTTGGAGTATACTCGAAGACACTACAGAGGACTCGTCGCCCGTTAGTACGAGTACAGGTCTCACGTACTCGGCTCTCGCCGTAAGTGTCGACAGCTCGAATACAGTGTCTCATACCACCGTATTCGGGTCACGAGTTTGGTTGCTCAATGGTCACTACGGGGAGGCACGTGGCCCCAGCATAGGCCGACAGCTCGACCACGGTGTCCCATACCACCATGCCCGGCTCATGAGTCTTAGCGGATCAAGGTACCATGGTTAAAAGGGATTTCACTGGTAAGTTTGGTACCCTAGGTTCAAGCAGTAGCGTCCAAACATGGTGAACATACATAAGACAGATTGGGTTACTTGACGAGCTCGGCTAGTAAGAGCGCACAACAAGTTGAACGACATGAAGTGCATAAGCACTTCGCGTGGCCAACCACTATCATCAACCGAAGTACGACTCGGGTTCGTCTAACACATCTCACGTGACAAATGAATCACAGCCACGAATGCAATTCTGGTACCGATTGTCTGGACTATAATCATAGCCCCAAACACAATCAAGTGCAGATAAATAAAGCAGTAGTGGATCAAGATTCAACTCATACAATCAAGGTCTGGTATTATCCGTTTAGGGCTGCCAGGGCTGTTGCACGCACTCATTGCTCCACTCCCCCATCACCCATGACGGATCATACAATGTAAATATAAATTTAAACATATGCATTACATAGTTAAAATCATAAAGCAGTTGAGCATGTTATGAAGCACAACACAAGCATGAGTTTATACATGTTCAATTCCTAATCACACAGCTATCCAAGGAGATCATACACATAGTTAAAAGAGGTTGAGAATCATATCTCAACACCCTTATACATTACAATTTGCTAACTACTACTCATTCAGACATTTCAAGAAACACTTAAACAAACATACATCAACATACATGACATATGTCGATCACATAGGCATTAGGCCAAATCCTTTCACTAGGGAGTTGCCCCAATCATAACACGCGTACACCCACGATGGATAGTCATGGCAAGCAGGAATCCAAGTTCCATATTCATTCAGTCATTTCCACAAACACTTGGGCCACACATTTTAGCATATATAGTGTATATTGGCCGTGGCGTGACTTAGGGCAAATCCTTTCGTCAAAGGGGTATCGCCAATACATCAATCATGAATCCATGACAATTAGTCATGGCGAGCACGAATGAGAATTCTATACTCATTCAGTTATTTTCACAAACACTTAGAATACACTATTACAACATACATGGTGTATGTTAGCAAAACATGTATTAGGGCTATCCTTTAGCCAAGCGAGTATTTTATCCATGTATAATATATTACTACAACAAATAATCATGATAAATACATCTCCAAAATTTATGCGTATACAGTATTTTCTAGAATACACAATTTCAACATACATAGTGTATATAAGTAAAACATGTATTTAGGCGAATCCTTTTGCCAAATAAGTATTTTATCCATATATCGTATATCCATATAACAAATAAACATGTCAAACACATTTCCAAAAAATATACGTATACCGTACTTTCTACAAATACCTAGAGTATGTAGAATTCCATATTTTTCATCTTTAATCGAAACGGAAAACAGACAGCACTTTGTACATGTGCAATTGCATGCAGATCATGAATCTATCATTATCTGACATTGAAAGCATTGAAAACCATAACCTATACACCTAAAGTCCGCACCTTTTGTCGTAGAATCGTAACGGAGTCGATAGGTTTGCTAAGCTTCCGTATTCGGCAGTTTGGCAACCTATAGAAGGAAATAGGTTAGTTATTTCACAACCTACAACTGTCTAAACCCCAAAATAAATTAGGGTTAGGGTTTCATACCTAGAAATGACGCCGGAAACGCCGGGAAAGTGATGAGAATCAGGCGGTGGAGCCCGAATAGCGGCAGGGAAGAGTGGCAGGGAGATTCTCCCACTGCTCCCACACTTTCTCTCTCTTTTCTCTCTCTCAATCTCAAATTCTTATGGCTGCCATGAGAGAGGGTTAAGGTCCTTATATAGCCTAAAAATTCACCGAAATAGACCTATGTTCAAAGTATACTTACATTATAACCAAATCGGCATTGTTTCAGCTCAAAAGAGGGTTTTTGACGGGCCTCCTTGAACCAAAGGTCAGACTTAAGCTCACTAACGCTGGATCTACGTTCTATTAAGTTTTTATTTCAGTGAAATTTTCAGATCACGCGTGGCGGACCAGTTTCAATTCAACGGTCAACGGATCTCGATCGGAGATTCCGAGTACATGTAAATGTGTATGAAATTTCTCCTGATCCGAGGGTGTAATTTGGTCTGATTCTGACGGTCTGGTTGCTTAATACTGTCCGCAAGCGAGTGGTGCCAGATTACTATTCAAGATATTTTATTTTGAAATTATTTCACATTTCTCACACTCTTTACTCCGAGTTCAAGCGAATAGCGCTGGGACACTATCTGGATTTGATTTCCAAGATGGTTGTCAAGCCCAGCGAGGCGGTCCTAGTTCCTTAACTTTGTGTTAATCGAACTTCCGACGTGCGGTCCAGATCTGATACGGAGTTTCGAGATGCTCCCGAGAGCAGCCGGGTAATGAGATTGATCCTAGATTTTAGGGTAACCTAGCGTCAATGATTCTACATGTTTTGGGTCTTGCAGATCGTATTTAAAGCGATTGGTGCTAATTTCACAGGTACTCTAGTTTAGCACTAGCTAATTCTCTTCTAATTTCTAAAGGATTTAGTCCTGTATGATTTCTGTCTGAGGTGGTACCTGGGCCTTTGTAGTTTGTATATAAAGTGATTCAAGTTATACTACTTAGCTAGTTTAGGATAGTGTCTAGGATGAAAGTGGTTAGAAAATTTAAGGAGCAAGGTGGTGAAGGGTGGGATTTGTGAAGGAAATGGGTTAAGGAGCAATTTTAGACTGTGGGATTCAGTTCTGACAAGTTAATAAGGTGTTAGGAGCAACCCATTGCCTAAGGACGTCTAATTCCAGGTTGGGGAAAATCCGGGATGTTACACTCGACCCCCGATTTTCAGGGCGTTACAGACTTATATTAGTTTTAGATTGTGTTTCCCATTCCTTGTGGCTTCGACCTCGTTCTCACCGAGTTATTACTACATCGCGACCCTACACTTAGGGTTATGAACAAGTTTTTGGCGTCGTTGTCGTGGAGTGGCGTTGAACACGATTATGTTTAGATTTTTCTAGGTTTAATTTCTGTTTTAGGTTTTATTTTTCTTGTTTTCTAAATTTTTCTAATATAGGGTTTTTATGATTTTTCATTTTTCAAAATTCTGGTTTAGGATTCATCTCAAATTTTTTCCTCTCTTTTCTCTTCTAACATTACTAAATAGTTTGATTGTTTTGATCTTGTAGGATACTCAATTCTAGTTCTTCTCTTTTGGTAACTTCTTCCCTCTACTTGCTTTTGTTTTTGCTATAGGATTTTTCTGTAGGAATTTATTAGATCCAGAATTAGTGTTTCACGATGTACATGCAAGAGTGGACACATAAGTATGCCAATCTACTTCTAGAAGATGAGAGGTACCGTGAAGGGTTGTCAAATGATTATGTTATGAAACAACCTATGTCTCAAAAAATTTTGAAACCATTATCGAGAACCAACCAAAATATAATGCTCCACCAGTTAAGAAGTCTATACGCGATCATATGCGGGAGAATAATTACACTCCATGGATTAAGAAATCATTATGTGATTATTGGAGTGAGAACCATTATCACCCATCCCGCAAGAAGAAAATAATGGTTGATTACATTATGGGTGATAATGCATACCAACAACCATTAAACCCTCCCGCATATGACCCGTATGACTAGGATCAGTGGAAACATCAATATTGGAGAGATGAACCAACAATCGATTCTAGTGACTATCCTCTTGGATCCCCTATCTTTGAGATTCAACCAGAAATGGTCCAAAAGGATTCACCTCAGAAATTCGTTGATGCTCAAGAGCAAATTAACCAACACATCATGCAATCATTCATAGAAATTAGAACATCATTGAAATTGCTTGAATCCTCCATTCGAAGAATTTAGTCACAACTTATTGATGAGGAAGAGGGTAGGTTATCCGAGCCACAACCTAATCTAGAAACACAATGCGAGGAAAGTGATCATAACTCGCTTGTGAAGAATATTGAAATTGAGAATAAGGAGTTGGATTGTATTAACGAGTATATGGTTCAATTTCTCGAGGAGTCGATCTCAATGTAACGCCCTGACTTTTCAAGACCCGAGTACACGACCCGTTTCCCAAAAACCCGAGTGTTAACCTCAAAGGATGGTCAAATATATATATTTTTTTTCTTCTTTTATCAGAGTAAGTAGATGAGCATAGAGTGGACAAATCAGCATAAAGGAAAATTTCAATTACATTTAGAGTATGTAAGAGAGTGCCCATAATGACTTATACAAACCAATGTCTCCATTCTTACGAATACAAAATGAAATAACATTACATGTGAAACAAAGTAAATTTGCAACAATCTTGAGCTGTGAAATCCTGTAGTAGCCCTTAGTAAATATAATCATGTACCTTTATCAACCATAGCCTGTTCCTCACCAATATGACTGTGAACATAATCAGGGCTACCTATGCTACCTGTACGGTTATATATTTGATGAATGAGTGGCCAACTCAATGTGAATTCTCCTCAAGATTACACACAGCCGCATTAGGTAAGAAATAGTATAAAATATCCAGACAACTAAAACAGAGCAAATGCAATCTTATTATATACATGGATGCATAAATGCAATCGTCGGCCTGGGTAAAACATCCAGACGGCCTATGTCCTGGGTAAAACATTCAGACGGACATTGGGGTCGTCACCCATGCAGTCATCGACTCGGGTAAAACATCCAGACGGTCTGTGCCTCGGGTAAAACATTCAGACAGACAAATATATACGATAACAACAAATGATGATTGGTGCTCGGGTAAATCATCCAGATAGGCGAATCTGTATGTTACATATGTCAGTAATGTAGGATAACAACAGATGATGGTTGGTGCCTCAGGTAAAACATCCAGACAAGCGAATCTGTATGTCATGTACAACAACAATAGATGCTGGTCTGTGTTATGCATGCATGATTAGCCAACAGTTATTAGTCCAATTGCAACCAGCCAATTTAAATAAGCACACAGTCACTACGGGGAGCACATGGCCCAGCATAGGTCGACGGCTCGGGCATAGTATCCCATGACTATCATCTTCGGCCCATGAGGCTACCATCTTGGGATGTTTAATAGAAACCTGTCGACTAGTGGTCAATCATATTACAGTATATGAGGTTTACCATTACATGGTTGCACAGTATAAAATATCGAACCCATATAGGGAAAGTATCAAAACAGAACCATGTAGGGCGAGTATTAAAATATGCCACATAGGGCAAATATCAAAACCATATGATAAAAACCATCCTTAAAAATCATTGGGCACAGCAACCCTAGATGGTAGGCCCACATCAATGATCCATCTAGACCATCACCCAATAACCACCAAGTCGAAGGTCCATTATGATCACAACTAGTCAAGTTACATCCCAAGTATGGGTGTACATTCACATGTGGGAATTTCCCACTAATGTACCGGTTTAAGTTTCATAAGCAATTCACAAAAAGAACACAAGCATGAACAATTATACAGGATAATCATAAAGCATGTAATACAATAATTCAATTTCCACCAGTTAATACATGTGATTATAAAGGGAGATATCAATTATGAATTTAAATAAAAACTATAACTTAAGCTAATGAGAATATGGAAAGCTCAAGGGGAAGAATCATCACCTTATTTGTCGACTCACCTTCTAATGTTATTAGAAAGTGTGCATGCCCTTAGACTTGGATCCTATCATAAGTTATGAAATTGTACCATTAGATCCAACTTAACACGCTATCTATGTTTAGGGTTAAGGTCTTAACCTAGGATTTGGATCACTTAGATTTTAGGGTTTCATCCTCAAGTTTAGGACTAGGATAAATTTTAGGGTTTGAATGTTAATTGACATATACTTGATCATATTCTAAATCACAAAACTGTCATTAATGTCAACGATGTAATTAATATTAGCTATCATGATAATAATGATCATTATGATGGTAATACGTAGTATGGCCTATTATCAATGATAATATTTGAACATGATAATTAAACACTAATATCTAATATCCAACCGTTATAGTTTTATCTATAATAACTAATATTAGTATGATTAACTTGCTAATGGCAAATCACATTTTATAAGTACGATAACTATAGTTACCCCAATGATGCCAATAAAGCAGACAATTTGCTTTGGGAGAGAGGCTAACTTACCTAGTCGACTTGACAATGAGTTGGGCTTTGGTTTAAGGTTAGAGATCTAGTTCATGAAAAATAACTTTACGATAATATTAGAAATGAAGTAATACTATCAACACTAATCTTGTAATAATTAATCTACTAGTGACATCGTAAGAATAATAATAATAACAATAAATGTTAATATCTAGTACTAACAACCGAGTATTAGAATTTGCAACGCCCACTAATAGTTCCAAAAAGAATAGTAAACTATTGGTACTTTGATTTTTTTTTTAGCAATTCTAATGCATGAGGATGGGAAGTTGGCATACCTCCGCTGACTGATTTGACGGACTCAACTCAGTGAGAAGGTCTGGACAGCTACATAGCTGGCCACACTGGCCCTAACTCAGTCCCAGCCGAGTCAACTCGGCATAGCTCACCCAACTCTCTCTCTCTCTCTCTCTCTCTCTCTCTCTCTCTCTCTCTCTCTCTCCTTCTCCCTTCTTCCTTTTCCTTCTCTTTCTCCTTTCCTCTTCACTCTCTCCCCTTGATTTCTCTTTCTCCCTACCCTGGGGTTCCAACCAGACCCGGACCGAGCTCTGACACTGCGTAGCGACTCAGCGGTGGTAGGGTCGAGATGGCACGGTGCAACAGCCGCACCACCACTGTTTTCCTTTTCTTCTCTCATCCTATTTCTCTCCCTTTATTTTGCCATTTCTCTTCTTCTTTCCTCCCCTCCAGGGACATCCAGCAAAGAACTGGACCGCTGCCTCAACTTAGTCGAGCCGGGTCGAGCAAGCAGCGGTGAACTCGCCCTGCTTCTCTTCTTCGTTATCTCTCCTCTTTCTTCTTGCTTCTATCTGATCCCATTCTATTAGCTATTGTAGCTCCAAGAAAACTGTTGGATGGTTGGATTTGTCCTAACTTGGGCCGAACTTAGTGTGGTTGGCAGAGGAAGAAGGCTGGCCGTTAATGGCAAATTGATGTCGGGGATGTATCTCCTCGAACCGAATCTTCTGGGTAGTCTAGATGAACCCCATGGAGCTCGTAGAATGAAGATTTTGAAGCTTCAACGAGGATTAGGGAGTGGGTTCGAAGGTGGAAGAAAAATAGATGGTTTCCTTCATGTTGCCGTAAGAGGTAAGGGAGGTTACTATTTGCTCAATCATCCCACCTTTATCTGTTTGCCCTAACATCCCAGAGTCGTTAGATGGAGAATAGATGGTCTGGATAAGATCTAGGGCTTCCCCCCTCTCTCTTACTTCTAAGGAAATATCTTTCCTTCGGTGGTATTGTTGGCAACAGTACCCTTTGTTTCCAACGGTCACGATTCACACTCAACGGACGGCTAAGATGCAGGGAGGGAGAGCTTCACGCAGATTGCTGAGCTGGGAGAAAGGAAGGGAGCAGATAGTTTCCATTTTTAGAAACTTGGTTTTCCTCAGTCCAAATGCGTCAGAATTCGTGTCCATATATGCATGCAGCTACATGTAAAATCACCTAGGGTCAGGTAAAATCTTCACTCCCGACATGATGAACGGTTCGGATCATCTTGATGGTTCCTCGTGGTGGGCCACAGATCATCACAAACGGACGACATCTGTCCGCTGGCAAAATGCAGAGAGAGAGAGAGATGTCTCTCCTCTTTTAGCAAAACGCAGGTCAGCAGCGTTTAACCGAGCCCCTTGGCTCGGTGCACTGTGGGTGTACACCCTCTGGTGCACGCATACCTCATTAAGTGGGGCCCACAACGCGGACCTTGCAGATCTGAGCCATTCGTTGAGTTCTACGTGTCTTATTACGACATTAGGTCAAGGATGAGGTAGATCCTTGGCTTAGGTGGGCCCACAACGTGATTTGTAGTCGTATGGTGGTTTTTCATCAATCTAGTGGTCGGATGATTCTGAAGTTGGATGTCAAAGGTTAAAAGGGTCCAATGGCTATTCATATGTATTTTGTAATGACTTACAACTAGATATTAACGTTAATGCTAATTTTTAGTATAAACTATATATATCATTATTTATTTCCCCTTATTACTGTTATTATTATTATTATTTTCATTATTATATTACTATTATTATTATTATTATTATTATTATTATTACTATCACTTATATATTTTATAATATCACAGGTTATTATCATGTAAATTGTACGAATGTTAACAAGCAAAGATTAATGTATATATCATTTGTACATTATTTGTAGGGTTACATGTGTTATGTTTTAATTTCATATAAGTTGTTAAATTGTTTGGAATATGTTATTCCTTGTAACCTTTTCTAGCATTTTTTTCAGGTATTATAGATTTTGTAATTTATATTAATTTAGAGTACACGGTAACACCCGAGTACTAAAAAGTACGGGGTGTTACACTCAATGACTATCTAAAGTAATGATCAAGAGACATGGGTATCTTTCAAATATAATGATGTTGACCCACTCCACCTAAATGACATGCTTGATTCCAATGTGGAGGATGAGACCCTTTTAAGGGAACTACACGACTCTTTTGAGGCGTGCTCGGCCCACTCCCCTGATTTAAATTATGATATGATTAGGGAGATGGACGACTTGCTTAATATGACTTCGGCATTTGAAACTACCCGATGGAGGCCGCCATTTGAGCAACCACCCATTGACGATACAAAACCTCTACTGATTAGTATCAAGGAACTAAGTCTTCACATTAAATCTTCACCTACTGATCCTCAATCTTTCTATGCAGGGCAAGGTGAGATGTATTCGATGATGATTTACTCTCACAGAGATGAAGAGTAAGAGAGTTTGCTTCCCTCTATTCTCAAAGAAGATGAAGGAGTCCTTGGGCATATCATCACAGACCTCAATGTGGGGAATGAGCTCCTTTCGACTGAATGTCTGAATTCTTTAGAAGATTTCTTGGTACACTTTGCAAATTCAAACAATCCTATGATATAAGACATAGTCAACACCTTGTAAAACAATACCTCAATTGATATTGACCGAGAGAATCAATTTTCTGAAGAGCTCCCTTCCACATATCCTGAATGTTGACCATTAGAAGTGGAGAAACTAGAACATGAGTCGGAGTCTGAAACTTCGGAATGTGTTGAAACTACATTACCTAATGAGAATTTTTATGAATTCCATATTGCAATTGAAATTTTTTCTGTCATTGAATTTTAATTTAGATACCTTAGGGGATTAAATGAAAATTTTTTGCTGAGGTTCATAAATTTCTCTAGACATTCATGCTCCAGGGCATTCAACCTTACTGCAAAAGGGGCTTTTGGATAATCATGCTGAGAAACCTACTAAGAAATTTATCAAGATACTAGTCGAAGGAGGAACCTTGCTACATAATTAAGTAGTTTTCCCTTATTTTCCTAGTTTAGGATTGAAATTTATTTGCTTTCTTAGGATTATTTTACTTTTCAAAGTTTAGTTTAGACACTAGAACCACATTTTATTAGAAGTTATATTCACTTCACAGGTACTCTTCATCTATTTCCCTTTATTTTCATTGCTCTCAATTTTGCTTTTATTTCATATGCTTATACATTGAGGACAATGTAGATTTTAGGTTGGGGGTAAGTTTCCTATCAGAAATTCTTCAAATTTGAGCAATATTGTTAAATTTTTGAGCTAAAATTCTTCAAATTTCTTGAAAATTTATGTGAATTTAAGTGATTTTGAAATTAATCTATAAAGTAGAATTATATGATACTTAATGTTGATGATTTATGACTCTTAGATTTCAGTTATTTGATAGATTTTAAAACTAAGTTGAGTCATCAATTCTTAATCAGAAATTCTAAACATTTATTGAGTCACGATTTCACATGTCACATCTAACTTACACATCAAAGTTTTAGTTTGATTCGAATTGTTAACTTGATGATTATTAAGCATGATAGGAACCAACCTGGGAAATTTCTCCATCATGTTTAATAAAAAGAATTGAAGAAAAAAGAAAGAAATAAATAATACCCTGCAAAAAAATAGTTGTCATTGAAAAGTGCTACCTATTAAAGTTCATTAAGGACCGTTGAAAAGAAGAAAAAAGTGAAATAGTGTGAAAGTCATCGATGGAAAAATCAAAAGCTGGAAGAATAGAATGTTGAACTGTAAGGCAAGTTTTGGTTTAGCTTTGGTTATCCTTAATGCTCTTTTGATTATCAATGTTATCACGAAAATAGAGAATTGAACCTTTGATTATGATAAGTATACACTTTACTATGCACCCATGGAACTCAATGTTTACATTCTTTTTCTAATTGTAGAATTAATGCTTTGAACTTGATTAAAAAATTTACGAAGTACTAGAGTTTAGGAGAAAGTAGTTCTCAACATTAAATGTATTTTAGATTTCTATAAATTGGATTATTTTTAGAACCGCTTGAGCTCATGAAAATTATTCAATTGCTCTCAAAATATCTTTCACGTGTTTGTCAGGACTAGAAAAATGCTGGTTTGGGGGGGGGGGGGGGGGGGGGGG